>JXSR01S042557.1:92874-103454 GCA_000969725.1 Ophiothrix spiculata | reverse complement strand
TGACCAACGCTCTGGTTTGGTCGTATACATATGCATGTAGGCTCATCAAGATCAGTGAAACACAAGGTTGAAAGATTCATAATAGCTGAACTTATAGTGAGATAAGATGGAACGGGCAGGGGAGGGGGGGGGGACTATTAGTCAGTACATGGTTTGATGGCTTGACATATATCTTAAAGAAAAATACTGCCTCCATGAGTTACAATCTTAAAATTGGCTATGTATTTTGGCATTTCTGAAGGTTTTGATCAGAATTTTTTCAATATTTGGTACATGTACATGACAGTTTACCGAACATGGAGAGTGTAAGTTGCACTGAAAATTTAGAAAGTTTTCCAAAATATTTTTGGCAAAGATAATTTTTTGGCCCACTTTAGGCCAAAATCAAACATATTGGTCAAAACTGACCTTGCCACCAAATTTATGTAAATCAGCTTCTATACATTTTTTGCCTGAATATAGAAGGAAGAGACAAAGTAGTCACTTTTTTGTCTCTGTTTTTGCTGGCAAAATGACATCTCATAAACCATACAGCCTGCAGTGCCGAAATTGGTGACATTAAGGGGTTCAGGGTGCACTCAAAATCTTTTGGAGGATTCAGTTCAAGGATGGTCAATCAACGAGTCATTTGAGAGGAAAGACCTGTGATTTAGCTGTCTGATTGGACTTGCAAAGTTAGAAAATAATCCAACTAGAATGAAATTTTAGTACAAAGATATGCTGTGCTTTATGCAGGGTTAACAAATTAAAGGTCACTACGAGCAGTAGTAATATCTTTACTGCTCATTTCAGGCTAAAGATTTCATATGAAGGTTAACCAGAGGTCATCCGAGGTCATGATAGTTTGCCCCTGGTTTTGGATATTCACAAACCTTTGTCATGCATTTATGACAAGGTACAAGGTTTGACCAAGGTTTGGCGGACATCGGTGTGAAAAAAATATTTAGTGGTGAAGATAAGCTTTATAAATGTTTGAATGAAACTTTTCTTATGTAAAATAAACTGAATTTTTGGCCGATTTTGACGAAAAATGGGCGTTTTTGGGTGACAACAATTTTCAGTACCTAATTTGAAATACCCATACACTCAAAAATATGCACTAGAGAAGCATCTTTTGCTAGTTAATTAGTGCACAATGGTTATAAAAAATAAATTAACCAATTGTTTTTATTCTATATTTCATAATTTTTGTACTGGCGGCATTAAAAAATGAAGTTTGATGTGACAAATGATATGCAAAAAATCACTGATTTGGACAAGAAATGAATTTCTAGTTATGGTATCTTTCCATAGGAAGGTCATAGAAGCTTCATTCACCACTCATTGCATGCAGAATTTAATAAGGAAGAAGTCAATACCAAATTTTATTCACTTTAAGACTAGAAAATATTTGAAAATGTTAAAAATATTACCCCCACCCCTTAAAATTTTGAGTTGTGAAAAAATTCCGGAAATTTACGAAACTTGATGGTTTAAGAGAACCAAAGAAGTTGCAGACCTGAAAATTTAATCAATTATGCACATAGCAAACTACTATATGGGTTTGTACTTAAATTTTTGATAAACTAAGTAATTTTTCTGAAATTTTTTTTTAAACAAGTTTTGGGTCCCAAATTTTTGGCAAAATCGGTCACTTTTGTCAGTCGTACTGAAAAAACTGGACATCCGACATACTTCAAAATTGAATCGTTTATACCCATAACAATGCTGAACATGGTTGTGGTAATTAATCTAAGTCAAATTGCTCGTTTTTAACGAGATATCATCAAAATTCAACAATTTTGGCTATTTGCGTTATTGCGCAATCACCAGAAAAACATCAATATTTTGAATTCTGAGTACATTTTAGTGATTTCAAATGCGTTACACTCTTATTTCACAAAAAGATCCTCTTTAAAGCAGCTTCATTCTCAAAAATATGTCCCAGTGTTTCATTTAACATGTTTATATGACTACAAACCATCAATTTCTCATCGTTTTAAATCCTGATAAAATGACTCCCGTCTACATTTTTCCTCGTAACTGGAAAACGGTTGAATTTTTTGTATTTCTGTTTTCAGATTCAGATTCTACACAAAATTACACCATAGAAAAAGTATGTTTTATCTTGAAACAAGAAACTTTGATTTTAAGCCATTTTGTCCTCAAAACCTGGGTCAGACCTCGAACCTTGTCTTATGGTCAAAAGATAACTTGTGCTTAAATCAGCAAATGTTTATGCAATTTGCATAATTATTAAAGGGCAAGCTTAGCCTGTATGGGGACAAGATTTTTGCGGTTGAAATCCTTTACAAATGGCCACCAAGCGAGATGTGTGGCTCGTTCGCAAACTGCCTGGTAAATATGATCAATTAAGGTAGCTCTAACGGCTACGGTGTCCTGCACAGAATTTGTTCAAAATTTCACAAAATGTGGAGAATGATGAAAACAACTTGCATTCAAAATTTAGATTTTTTCCGTCAAAGCGTTTTCGAGTTACGCTATTTTTCATTTTCCAATTTCCCATAGACTTTGTACATGGCACCTTTGGCCACCATGAAAATTTCACAAAATTTGTCAAATTTCTGAAAAAAATACTATTTACAAAATATTTTTTTTCTCTGGCAGTGGTTCATAAATGAAACTAATTTTCTTTTCCTTGCATTGCAAACTGATCACAGATTGTCATAAATTTTGATTTAAAGAAATTTCTTTCATCATTTATGTACGGGAGACTTCTAATGTTTCTACTTCCCGAATTTTATTGCGTTAATTTCTAGAAACACTGAATAGCCAGATTTCTCAGAATTTTCATTCATGCTTCCCATGCTTCAATTTTAACAAACAAGATGTCAAATGAAAGCTTATCAAATTTGCAACAATCTCTCGTTGGCTTTTAAAATTAAAGTGTTTCTAGAAAATTTTATAGGTGTTTGAAAATGTGCCTAAATTTAGGAGCTAAAAAATCAATTTTCTTGATAATAAAACACTTTATAGCAAAAAGCCCACGAGAGAATTTAGCTTTTGTGATTCCTCACCAGCCCCTAAAATTTGAATGTCATAGCACATTCCCTCTTGACATGAAAATTCAAAAACTCTTGATTTTTAGGGAATTTTCAAAAAATAAAGAAAAACATAAGAAATTGGCCGAATATTATAAAACTTATTAAATTTTACCATTGAAGGGTTTTCTTTAATTGGAATTAGGTTTTAGTTCACATTCCCCCAAACTATTCACTTTATAGCTAATTTTCTGACATGTGTAAATAGCCGTTCAAGCTACCTTAAGCTGAGTTGAGTATAAGGGTTTGACACCACCCTACAAATAAGATCACATCCATTGTGAGAGTGCATCATGTCAGTGACTTGATTATCAATATGCTTCCACTACTTATCGCCTCATCCATTGTGTATGGATGGCAATTGGTCAATCAAATTTTCTTGTTTAAATCAGTCAAATAATCACCCACAATGACTAAATAAAGAATCACGTAACCACTTTAAACTAAAGTTTATGTCCTAAAGGGAAAAAATCGTAAGGAGACATGTGTTCCTAAAATATTTACAAACATGAATTTGACCAGCACATTTAAGAATATTTCAACCTTGTGTTGTATTCAATGTTCCATGCACCCAGCAATCAACATTATTGTTACATATGTTTGGATGCAGAGATTGAACTGATACTTACATTCTGCCTTCTCTCTCTTGTATGATTTCTCCAGGAAACTTGACCGACCGTGTCGTCTTCAACAACATGAACAAAAGTGCAAGAGACAACGGGATATGTTTTATAAAATCGTTGAACAGCTGAAGGAAAAGAAGCTTACCGTAGCCGCCAGAGTTTGCTTCACTTGTAAGATTGGGTTTAGGAGTGCATCGCATCTACGAAGACATAATCGTGTTACACACGGGGATCCATATCATCAAGAAAATGCCCGATTGGAAAGTAAGAAGCTCTTCTTAGCTAATAGTAAAAAGGGAATAAGGAAGGTTTATCCATGCCGATATTGTCGTCAAGATTGTCATCGTCCAGATCGTGTACCAATACACGAAAGATTATGTAAAAGAAAGGCCCGATTTCAAGATACAGGATTGCAATGTCGGTTTTGTTTCAAGGTTTATTCGTCAATTGATTATCATGCGCGTCATGAGGAGGGGTGCCGAATTAAACAACTTGAAAAAACAGACCAGAAGGCTGGTCATAAATGTGATATTTGTGGGAAATCCTTCAATAATGCATCTTTATTGCAAAACCACAAGGCATGGCATGCAGACAAAATGCCTTCTTCTTGCAGATTCTGTGACATGAAGTTCAGCAAAAGCAGCGACTTAAAGAAACACGAGCGTATACACACCAGTGACAAGCCCTTTGCATGTAAACATTGTTCAGAAGCGTTTGCTGAAAGAGAAGCTTGCAAGAGCCATGAAAAGACATGTGCAAGATTTCAGTGTGAAGTTTGTGCCAAAATATTTTTTAATCCAGGTTACTTGAAGGTTCACATGAGGCAACATAATGGCAAGAGGCCTTACCAGTGTGATATTTGTTCAGAGTCATTCATAACAAAACAAGTACTGACTACGCACATGAAAAGCCACAGTAAGTTGAAGTGCCCACACTGTGAAAGAACATTTCACCGCCAAGAGAAGTTAGATAAACATATCAGCAAAATTCATAAGGACAATGGTAAAACTGGAAATGCTAGTGAAGAGCGTGGGAGTCCAAATCTTCAGAGTGGTGTTGATCCATCAAAAACTGATGACTTGCAATCACAGTGTGTACAAGGAGCAAAATTAAAGAAGGGTGGGAGAAAGAACAAGGACAGTAATACTGTAGAAGATGAAACAAACAGCATTCAATGTACTGATGCAACTTCACAAGATGATAAGTCTAAAAAAGATGCAGGGCTTGACAGTAGAAATGGAGATCAGGAACCAGTGGATGATAAATCTGGTGAAAACAAAGCCAAAGTTAATTTACATTGCCAGTTGTGTTCCAAAAAGTACTCATCAGTCCAATATCTCAAGCGGCACGAAGAGTGGTGTCAGAATAAAGATCTAGATCCAAAGACGTCTCAGGAATGTAACATATGTGGCAAGTTGTTAATAAATGCATTTACTTTGCATAACCACAAGGCATGGCATTCAGAGAAGTCACCATCGTCTTGTAAAATTTGTAACTTGAAGTTCAGCAAAAAGGCGGAATTGAAGAAACATGAACGTATGCACACCAGTGACAAGCCCTTTGCATGTAAACATTGTTTGGAAGCGTTTGCTGAGAGGGATGCTTGTAAGAGCCATGAAAAGACACATAGTTATTATCTTTTCCAATGTGAAATTTGTGCCAAAACATTTTCAAATCCAAGTTATGTCAAAGTTCACATGCGATTCCATACTGGGGAGACTCCTTATCAGTGTGACATTTGCTCCAAATCATTCGTGTCAATATCGAAACGCAATTTGCACATGAAAAAGCACAGTATGTTGAAGTGTGAACACTGTGAAAAAACCTTTAAAAATCAAGAGAAGTTGGATATGCATATCAGCAAAACTCATGGGGATGATTCTAAAACTGAAAATGTTAAACAAGAGCGTAAGAGTCCTAATCTTCCAAGTGGTGTCGATCCATCAAATTCCGAGGATGTGTTTTCAATGGGACCATCAGAAGGAGCAAAATTAAAAAGGTCTGGAAGAAAAAAGAAGAATGCTAAAGAAGATGAGACAAACAATTCACTCACAAACATGGTTTCACAAGAAGAATGTTCTGGATCAAGAGAAGAAGAAGGTCCTGAAGACGTGAGGGTTGAAGAAGGGAATGCTATTATGAATGGATATGTGACGGGAGATGATGATGGTTCACAATATGAAGGAGAATTTGATGGGCAAGAAAATGAAGAGGGATCTTTTGTTAAAGGTGAAGAAATTGAAGATGCAGGTATAGAGTATAACGTGTCCACAGCTGATGCCGCATCTGAGACTGATGATAATCGAGCGGGACAAGAATCAACCGAAGAATCCAGCACTGCTAGTGAAAGTGACGAGGCCACAACAACTGTTCGACGTCGTAGCTCAGGAGAAATGTTAGCACATGATCTAGCCAATCTTCCTAATGCTAGCCATGACAATTTTGATGTGCCAACTGAGGTATTGGTGGACTACGGTGATGTTGTTCCTGAGCCGGAACCGTCATTTGTGGCAGAACAAGGTGGAGGAGAAGATCCAGATCCTTCACTTGTGTTAGAACATGAAGGTCATGACCACAGGACATCTGATGTTGAACATGAGTTGGGAGCTTGTTCCGAAGACGAGGAGCATGATGAGGAAGAATGCAGTGAATGTTTGGCATGTCAAAATGAAATGAAACCACTAGTTGAAGCTAGCGTCTATAAGTACATTGCCTCTGTTGCTAAAGGGTGTCTGAAAAATGATGAACAATTACGTCATGAGCTTCACTTGAATAGCACTGATGGTGAAGATGATGATTCGAGAATGGAAACCAATAGTACTATTACAGAAGCCTCAAAAGTTGATGAAGATAGTGAAATAACATTTCAGATATTTAGTAATGTGACCGCTGGAGATGATGCTACCAGTAATGATGACGATGTGCAGGGAGAGGTAGAAATGGAATTTGATGATGTTGGTGCTGCTGAGTTTACTGTAAAGGATGCCATTGAATTTACTAAAGAAGCTGTCCGCCAGGTGATTGAAAAAGCTGCTAAAGAGGTCAATGGAGGTCAAACCATTAACTTTACCGTAGAAGGTTGCTCTGACAGTACTGCCGATGGTGAGGTTAGTGAAGAAGCTGCAAATGAATTCACTGAAGAGGATGCATGCGAGGTTGCTGAAAATGTCAGTGATCTTGAAGGTGTCGATAAGCCTACTGAAGAGGATGCTTGTGAGGGTACTGAAAATGTTGGTGATCTTGAAGGTGTCGATAAGCCCACTGAAGAGGATGCATGTGAGGGTACTGAAAATGTTGGTGTCCTTGAAGGTGTAGACAAGCCCACTGAAGAGGGTGCTTGTAAGGGTACTGAAGATACTAGTGAGCTTAATGAAGGTGCAAGTGAGCTTACTGAAGACACTGCCTGTGAGGTTAACAAAGCGCGTATTGGTGATATCATTAAAGAGTTCGTTGAGGATTTCACAGAAGATACCACAGAGGTTACTGAAGAATGTACTGATACTATATCTGTGGATGTTAGTAAGCTTATAGAAGGAATGGACGAGCTTAGTGAGGAATCTGCTAATGAGGTAACCAAAGAGAAGATTGCTGAAGAAGGTGTCGATGTGGTCACTGAAAGTGCCAATGTTTTTGATGGAGGAAATAAAGAGCAAGTTGAAGAAATGACTGAAAATAAAATTGAGGAAAAAGAAAGATGTGAAGAAACAACAGATGGTGAGGATATAAAAGAGGATGGTGAGGATGCGAAAGGAGGTTGTGATGATGATGGTAATGAAGAAATAAATGATGGAAATAACAATGGTGGTCATGATCAGAATGAAGGCTATGGTGATGCAAATCAAGCGGGAGGAGGTGATGCCGATAGTAACGATGACCATGATGATAACGAGGAAAGAAATCATGAAGATGATGATGATGATGAAGCTTATGATGGAGCTAACGAGGAAACCACTGAAGAAGAAGGTGAAGAAGACGATGAAGATGATCAGTTTGATTCATTGATCGAAGATAAAAATGCAAATGTGATCAATGGTGCTAAGAATTTGACTGGAGATCATGCTGAAGGTGATGAATTGCATTTCGTTGAGGAATTCACTCAGAATGATGAGCAGAAGCAGTTTGTTAGCACAGGTATGACTACTGATGATCTCCCAGAAGGGGTATACATGGAAGTGGCAAACATATCTGACAGCAATTCTTTCAAGGAACAAACTGATCAAACTGATGTGTTACAAAGTCTCAAAGATCTGTGTGAAAATTATGAGGAGTTGAGTAGTGGTGAAGATGAGCTTAGTAGTGATTCTCGGAGGAAGACACAAGACACCATTTCTGAAATAATTCGAAAAGAATCTGAATTTCTTGAGAATTTTGAAAGTGATCATTCTAATCGGGCTGATTCAACTGATAGTGAAGTTACTTTTAAGAAATCAAGTTGTGATGCAGTGAATGGAGTTAATAATGCAAACAGTACTCTCTCAGATTCATCCCAAAACTTGTCTGTTGGAAATCAAAATGGAGTGAAAGGTAGACCAAAGACTTCTCACAATGGTCTTGTGAAGAGAGGAAGGCCAAAGAATGCTCTGAAAGTAACCAATGCAAAAGGGGCCAAGAAATTCATTGCAAAGAAGACGAGAATCAGAAGAACTAATTTGATAATGTGCCAGTACTGTAAAGGCAACTTTGATAGTCAATTCATAAAGTCTCACAGGGCAATTTGTACTGATAAACCTAGGCCTGGTGTCAATGAAGACAGGGCTCGAAGTGGAAGTGTTCAGCAGAACAATGCGAGTATTCAACAGAACGGGCAACCTCAATTGAAAAAGAGAGGTCAAACATCAATGCAGGTGCAAAGCGTGAAAACATGTCAGTACTGTCGAATTCGTCTTCCAAAGTTAGAACGATTAAAAATACACGAGGTCAAATGTGCCGAACTTAAAAAGAAATTTGAATACTTGAATAAACACCCTGAAGCAATTCAGAAGGCTTTTAAAGATGGAAAGACATTTCGCTGTCCATTTTGTATCAAAGATTGCAAATCACGACAACGTTTTGAGCAGCATTGGAGGCTGTGTCAGCAGAGAAAACGTCGTATTGAACAGGTTAAACTGGGCTTGGATGTTTCTACTGAGTATACTTGCAATTATTGTGTACGATGCTTTCTGAATGAAAGTGACTGGGCCAAACATGAAGATGAGTGCAGAAAAATCGGACAACAGTACGAAGAAATTATGCAAACTTCTGCACCTCAACCAGTGTATGATTGTATAAAATGTAACAAAAGGTTTCCCAAGAAACAAATGTGGGAGAAACATAAATGTCAATGTGTGATACATGTAGGCCCAAGGAAAAGAGGCCGACAAGTGCAATCTAAAGCGCCACCATCTTCCACTCAATCGACACGTCCTCTAGACTCGGGTAAACCAGTGCAATTAAAACCACCGTCATCTTCTGCTCAGTCCGTCATAACTTCAGATACTCCAGATTTTGGCCAGAGTAATGTTCTAAAAAGATTGGCAATGGATTTGGAGTTTGAATATGTTTCGCCGGATTTAGCATCACCGAATCATTCTCTGCGATCTACAAACCCTTCTGCAATGAAGGATAACCCATCCCAAACACCAGTATATCCTGCCAAATCAGGGCCAAACAAGAATGAAGATGCAAAGATTCATCCTCAGAAAAGAAAACGAATGCTTGATGCTGATAAAACGTCACCAAATCATAAGCGCATGAAAACCACTTTTAACGGTTCTCCCACCTCATCACCTACAAAGAAGACTTCACCAAAGAGAAGTTCATTGCAGATGAAGAGTTTAGAGTTGAAGAGGAAGTCGGTGAAACAACAGCAACAGGTTGCGGCAGCTGCCATGCCGGTGAAGAGACCCTCGTTTCGATGTAGGTATTGTAATGAATTTTGCTATAATATTGAAAGGTTGATTGTACATGAACGTAGGTGCTTATTTGTTAAAGATTACGCAGAGCTTCCGAGTCAACTAAGGAACCATTTTGGCTTGGCATTTTTGTGATATTGTATGTAACTTAATAGATATAGCAAAGCAGGGTCAGAAATTGGAGGAGAATCCTAGAATCCATTCTTGAAAGATTCTCTTTTCTGAGGAGAATCCATGTAGATTCACATAAATTTTCCAAAACGTATGTTAGATCAAATGCAAGAGAATCTGGGGGTACTCGCAGAATTCTTTTGTAAGAATCCAATTGGATTTTCATCTCATATCACTTTATGAATTTCTGACCCTGAAAACTGTTTGTGTGATCAGTTTGTCATATAATATAAAGTATAGTGCCAATTAAAACAGGTTTAGAAAATTGTTCTGTGTTAATTATGAGGTTTTAGTTACATTCTCTTATCTCATCTCAAAAGTTATGTTCAAAAATACTGGAAAAAGAGACACAAACAACTCAATTCATTTTATATTCTGTAGATCGATGACAAATTGATATTCAGAATCAAGATTGAGCACAGAATTTTTGTGGAATAACATATTTCCCTATATAAATTTTGACTTTTTTCCCCAAAAATTAAAATGTCGGTACAATCATTTTCAAGAAATATTTTTTTTATATTCAGTAAAAACTTTTCACTTTTCAAAGTTGCCCTTTAATTGACTACTCAAAATCATGTGAATGCAAATTTATGGTGTAGATTACTGATTTATCAGGCTAATTGATCAATATCAAATATGATAAATTTGAATATTTTCATCAATACAGAGCCAAACCTATTAACTGACTTGACGCTTGCTGTGTCTTTTTGCAAAATTACACTCAATACAAAAATAGGTGCGTAGAAAGTCTATGTATTATTGCTCAATGTCTGCCAGTGGTCAGTACTTTTGGGACTCAGAAAAAGGTAATGACTGTATGTACATTGACATTTCCTGAATGCTCCATTAAT
>JXSR01S042557.1:34181-48366 GCA_000969725.1 Ophiothrix spiculata | reverse complement strand
AATACTAGTATGACGAATTCCACGACAAATTATAGTTTGTCATACTAGACCATTTTCATGACAACTTATTATTTGTCAAGTGATTAAACACAATTTTCAGTGTAGAAAGGTACTTTTTCTGAAATAAGCATATTTTAAGCTCTGAAATAGCACATTTCTAGTACAACTGAACAGGGGACAGCTTAGAAATAAAGCCATAGAGTCACCGTGACTCTAACTTTGGGTATCAGTGAGCCGAAATGTATTCAAAATTGAGCTATTATTTTTTTTTCACATTCTCAACTTTTGAATGATATCATGATATATAATTTGTCATACCCTTTCTTTCGTTTCCATTGAGAGTTCGAAATCCAAAGCAGTTCACAAAATATCTAGTAATAAGAATTAGAAGCAAATCGATTTTAAAGTTACCATGGTTGCTGGAGTATAATACAAAACATAATCAAGTAACTGTGAATAATTAATACACTTTCTCGCATACATAATGTTCCAAACTTAAACTTTTCAGCATACATCAAGCCAACAAGGCTCACCTTTTCTACAAGTATAGGGGACACAATAAAGCTTACAACAAACATAGCTGGAGAAGAAGAAATAAACTCAGGTCAGTTGAGGTGGATTCACAACAATGGAAACGTGTTGAAGAACGGAATAGGTCAACTCTCTATTACGATCAGCAATGTGAGGTTGGCAGACGCTGGGATATACGAATGTTATGAGGAAGGCAAGAGGAATGGACATCACGCTATCATGATTGTTATTGTAAGAGGTAATGGTATACTGAAAATTGTTTGTCAAACAAAAAGTAAAAACAGGGATTTTTTCAATTTGCAGTTTTTAGTTTTAGCTCTTCCAACAAGGAGTACCCCCTTAACGTGACTTCCGAACCACGGATCAATTAGTTACAATTAGAGTAGCGTTTTTTGCCCAAATAAACAAGGAGCATGTCCGACCTTAGGATCGATCCATCAATCGCTGTATTACGAGTCAAGTGCTCTTAAGTATCAAAAGAAAAATATTTAAATACGCAATTTCAGAATGCTTTCTTTTATGAATTAAAATTGTTATATTATGTCATTTAGCTTGCCCTGGTCCAAAGTTTGGCGTTCATTGCACGGACAATTGTCCGACGTGCTGGAACGGCGGGAAGTGTGATGCAGATACAGGAAAATGCTTTTGCCCACCGGGATTTAATGGAACACATTGTGAAAACGGTGAGTAAGCTAACATTATTATGTACGTTATTTTAAATGCAATTTATAATCTTAATTCGCAATCTAACTGTTTTGGTTAAGTTTGTTATTTACAGCTTATAAGCATTTTAAAGGGACACCCGAATAATTCTAAATCTTTAAAAAATAAGCTAACCTTGAAGCCCTAGAGTAAAGGGGCGCCCACGGATTCGCCCACCCATGAGCCCAGTTACTTTTTATTTAATCTATGGTTACGTCAATACTCGTCTGATCTTGTTGTACAAGTTACCGTGGTGGCACCCGCTAAATAAAATAGGCTCCATGACACTTGGGAGAAATGTCAAAAGTTATACAAAAAACTAATGCAACGTTGAAAAATGTTACGCAATATAGCCGATATTTGCCAAAGTAAATGAAAGTTACTCAAAGTTGCAAAGAACTAGTAATACTTGCTCATTATAAAAGAGTATCTATTGATGATCGGTCGAGTAGTGACGCAGGGCTTCGAAATCCGCGGTAACACGGCCGCGCCGTTCCCAGAAAAAAGTTGAAGTCCCAGAAAAAAATAATCGGTTAGCGTAAAAAAAATAATAATAATGATAAAAATCACGTGAATTTCCGACGACAGGTGATTGTTTCTGTTAATATCTAATGATAAAATACAATAAATGAGCCAAGTGTTTGGGTGAATGTCAAATTACTATCACAAACAAACAAGAGATTTTAGAGCTAATCGTGCATTTTGCGCAAATCTCACAGAAAACTCTCATCAGCACAATAAAAGTTCCCAGAAAGGTTTGGGTTTTTTCTATAGACTCACCAGGTATACACTGTATGCAGCGCCCCATGAAGGAGCATTCGCACAGGGGACCCACGGCTTAACGTGACTGTCCGACCACGGAGCAAGTAGAGTACCCAGGTAGTGAGCAAGGTCTGAGGTATTAAAAGAGAATCTCCCGATGCTTTGCCGAGTTTGTTGATGGTTTGCTAATTTCCCATTTTCTCCCAAAATTTACGCGAATTCATTTATCACTCAAAAACTCCGCATTACAACTCGACTAACTATGTAGCCTAAGCTTTATTGAAGTCTTATACCGTAATCCGTCGTCGGTAGTCGTGAAAATTTCTTGTGTAACTCGTTACAAATTACGTCTTCGCCTCTGATGAAACTTGTGGCAGCTTCTTAGTAGAGTACTTTCAAAATGGTGCTCTAAAGTTTCTATTATAAATAAAGAGCATGCATGCAAGCTCATGTGTTATGATAAATATTATGTTATCTCAATTTCCACAGCTTGCGGAAATAACGACTGGGGCGCTTCATGCAGTATATACTGCAGCAAGAAAGGAAATTGCAAAGGAGTCTTGATGCGACCGCCCGACCCAATTGGCATCACATGTATCGCAGGATTCAGTGGACCGCAGTGTAAATCTGGTATGATTGTTGGGCATAGATTAAATTTTAATTTAATTAAATGTTTTCGAGCTTGAAACTCAGTTGACATAACATGCAGCTTCAGCGTGATAACCTTATAAAATCAGCTAGACTATGTCTGAAAGGGCTATTTAAAAGACATTTTCACAACGGAACAAAGCCAATGCGAATCATGTCTTACGTTGACACATCTTTGAGTTAAGCCTACGCAACCAATTTGCAAGCATTTCTTGCAATTGGTGGTATTTGGAACAATACGGGCATGTAATGCAAGCTGGCGCAAGCATGCAATGTAATGTAATGTGTGCTTGCACATGATTGCATTGCATGCCCGTATACATGTATATAATATTGTTCAAAATATCATCAGTTGATTGCAACCCAATTTGACTTTACACGGTATGTAGATGGTTTATAGTATAAACCATCTATATATACTGTGTAAAGTTATAGGCTTTCTATATGCATCTATATTTTTAACACCATGTAGGTCTACAGTCCTTAATTGTACTTTCACTTACCTCACGGACCTTTGGTTTGTTAGGCTGATGCTCTACCGACGGAGCTAATGGAGACGCCTAACAATTTTTGGGTTGTAATTAATAATAGTAACTTTAATACTGGTTGTATTCGCTGATTTTAGGTGATAGGCCAAAAAATAAATATAATTTTTCCCATTTGGCTCAAGAAAAGTAATAACAAATGTCGTAAACTATAAAGGGAAATACTACCACGTGTATCAAAAAAATTGTGCACGGATTAAAACTGATTTTGACCTTGATAAAAGCACAAAATCATAATTTTCTTGTTATTGTAGTAAATCAAATTTAATAAGCTTTCAAATGCAGAAAAAATGACGGAAATCGGATGAAAAATAAAACAGATATGACCAATTTTGTAAGTACGTCTCTTTTTCTTCCATTCCAATGGGATTTACACAGTTAAGCAAGATATTACATATCACAATTACGGTTATGGTATTATGAAAAAAGCTAAAAGTACTCACAAAATTGGTCATATCTTTTTTATTTTTCATCCGATTTCCGTCATTTTTTCTGCATTTGAAAGCTTATTTAATCTGCTTTACTACAATAACATGATAATTATGATTTGATGCTTTTATCAAGGTCAAAATCAGTTTTAATCCGTGCACAATTTTTTTTGATACACGTGGTACACTATAATTTAGTATGTTCATTGTTATGTCGTGTTTTGAAAAGGTCTACTGCTTTGAAGTAAACTATTATTATCCACAGTGACTGAATCTGGAGATTAAATTGTTGACAGTGGTTATGAATAGCATTTTTTCACTTTGACTATAATCGATCATAAAATAGCCCTATTATGATTACATGCACCAAATACAGCCCAACCCCGCTCCCAACAGCATATCTGGATTTAATTCCAATTATCCTTAATAATATGTTCAAAAAAACATCCATTCTGAAAATCACCCATGCACCGTTTCTCTTCAATTCAGGAACAAAGATCTTAGAGGATAAAATTTTGAAATTTTCTCATGAGTTTTGATGATTGCTGATTTTTTAAACATTTGCGGAACCATACATGATCATTTTATCGGAGAATGTGCCCACGTTTGCTTATTCTTCGAATGAATGTGCCCACGTTTGCTTATTCTTCGAATATATCATTTATTTACAGCATGTAACAATAATACATACGGAGCAAATTGTGAACAAACTTGTAACTGCGAACCGGAGTATTGTGACGGATCAAGAGGTTGTATAAAAGCTACAACGAGGAATCCTGTATGTAACAATGGGTTTACTGGCAAAAATTGCAGAGGTAAACGGTAATATTTTTTCTTTACATAATGAGGTTAATGGATACTAGCTAGTCCTAGCGAATAATGTCCGGGAATCCATTAATTTCCATGTTAAAACATCATCAACATCATCAAGGACGAGTTGTTTTGATCCGATGAAAAGAGGGGACTTTAGGTGCACTGAGGAACCTCGAACTGCTTGCAAAAAATATACGTCACGCAGCGACAAAGCTGCAAAACAGCATAAGTGATGGAGTGGGGTGTATGTTATCAGGTCATTTACACACTTGCACATGTTCAAAAAGTGTTACAGTTTGTGTATTTAACATCAACACGTGTTTCCAACAGTTTTATATATTATCATATCATATCATATCATATCATTTTATTTGCCAGTAAAAACACACATGTAGAAATATTGCACAATATCAACAATTACAGTACTTACATATATAATAACAAAGTATAAAAATATGAAATATAAAATATAAGACAGGAATGTCATAGAAAACATCCCAGGTTGGAGAAAGTATCAGAATGCATCCCTTTTAAAAAACAGGAACAAGACACAGACAAGAGAACCCCTGGCAGGGATAGCCAAATAGTGACAAAGTCACTTTCTAAGTGGCTAAACCTAAAAGGCTCCCATAGGGACACAGACGAGCAACACAAGTGAACAGGGCAAGGGAAGCATACTGCATAACTTCTCCAACAAGGGAGGCTTAAAAGTAAGCACAAAGTTAAAAAGGAAAAGAAAACTATTTTGAAACCCAGCTATTTGCTCTAAAATGTTCTTTTAGATTTACAAGGAACTTAGACATACTAAACAAGAACTGGTCTTTGAGAGCTGGAGGAAGCTGGCATCACATCAACTATGCTCAAGCTTACTGCTGCTCAAATTTCTTTTCCACTTGCAATTGTTTTCAATATTTCACTTACTGAAGGTAAAATCCCTGATGATTGGAAAAAAGCCACTGTCATACCCATTCATAAATCTGGGGATATCACCAATTTAAAAAATTATAGACCCATTTCTTTGTGTTCAGTGGTAGGCAAAATGCTGGAGAGAGTGGTTACACGCAATGTTGTTGATTTCATGAGAACAAATGGTCTTGTTTCTCCTCAGCAACATGGTTTTATAGCGGGTCGTTCTTGTACCACTCTCCTCAGTAAAGTTTGCCACCACTGGCTTCAAATTCTTGATCAACGTTCTCCACCAGATGTTGATGTCATCTTCCTGGACTGGAGCAAAGCTTTTGATAAAGTCAGCCATTCTTTGCTCCTGGCCAAGCTTCATCATTATGGCATTTGTGGTCCTCTATGGCACTGGATTTCCTCATTTCTCCTAGGTCGCTCCCAGTGTGTTAAATTTCGTGGGGCATCTTCAAATTGGGTTCCTGTTGAATCTGGGGTAAAATCTTGGAAAAAATACAGGGACGTCTGGCACGTGCCTGTATTCCAGCACCCAGGACTTTTAACTTAACAAATAAAACTACCGAAATCCTAAAGAAGGATAACGATAATTAAGGAACCTCCTAAACTACATACAACTTACTTTATCAGGTCATGATACTGTCACTGCATTTTTATCATTTTGTATACTTCTGCCACAGAACAAAATGCAAAATGCAAAACTGGTTTCTTTGGAAAACAGTGCGAGTTCCATTGCCATTGTAAGAAAGGCACTGCCTGTTACAAAACAACAGGGGTGTGTGACCAAGGATGTGCAGGTGGATGGGCCGGAGATGACTGCCAGATAGGTATGTTTCTTACGGTATAGCAATTGTTGTAGCCGTATGATAATTTATCACCCATATGAAAGCGAATGGTCATATGAAGACTTCCGAAAAGGTAAGTGGTTTATACTTTGCCATTTTCGAAACGGTAGAATATGTACCATGATTATTTCAAGATGATTATGCAGTGTAACATCCACCCAAGTCAATTTTGTCACTATGAATCTGATACCGTATGCCCATTTTGACGACTGACTAAGAACCATTTGACTCCAATCTTGCAGTAATGTTGCGGGATGAACCAGGTGACACCGTTTAGGGTATCAAAAACAGCCATTTTCCAAAAGTAGTGTACTTTTTCAAACCTTAGTGACCAAACGGTATCGGTTAAATCCCGATTTAGGGTGTGAAAAAGGGGAAAAGGGTATACCGTATTTTGGCTTCAGAAACAATCACCCTTTAGGGGGTGTTTTGAAAACCTGTGGTCACGCTATGCCTACAGCATTATAGTTGAGTGGCCCCCGGGGGCAAAACAAAGATTGTCTTGGGTTATTTCACCATATTTATGGTTGTAACAATGAAAATCTGCCAGTTATATCTAACTATAGTATATATTTACAAGAGCGATGTTTTATTAAACTAATGACAGACATTTCTTAACATTTTTTCCCCTTTCATATGGCATATTTTTACACTTAGCATTGCCGAAGTTAGCTGATCCGCCAACTATTGAACAAATCAATGGTCTTGTATTTATGCTGTCATGGAGTCCATGGAGTCGTACTAGAGATTACGGAGTCGGACCTGCAATTTCCTACCAAGTGAAATGCTTTGAAACAAACAAAACCACTCGTAACAGTACACATCCTAAAATTACAAATGAAACAAACGTGAGCATTAGATTGGATAAAGCGGAAACGGAATACATATGTATAGTGTCAGTGCGTACACTTGTTGGAAACGTCACGGTTAGAGGGCCAGCAGGACCTTCAGTCAAGGGCTGGACAAAATGCGGGAGTAAGTACAAAATTAGTTACGAGAGTAATGTTTAGAGACTGAAGATAGGATTTATGTATGATAATATTCTCCTCCTCCTCCTCCTCCACCACCTCCTCCTCCTCCTCCTCCTCCTCCTTCTCCTCCTCCTCCTTCTTCTCATCCTTCTTCTTCTTCTTCTCCTTCTTCTTCTTCTTCTTCTTCTTCTTCTTCTCCTACTTCTTCTACTTCTTCTTCATCTTCTTCATCATCATCATCTTCTTCTTCTTCTTGATTTGTGTATGTTTTTTACTGGGGTGGGCACGCCATGGTCAATCTTAAAAGTGTCATTGAAATGAATATTAATATGTAACCCCTCGCCCTCAGAAATAAGTGTGGTGGCCAACAAAATTAACAAAAATTGTTTGTGGCAGATGTACAGGAGTTGCTTATGAGATACTAGTAGTAGCTTCTATGTAGTTTTCTTCATTGTGATTCAATTTTTAGCTATTATATTCTAGCGTTGAGAGCTAGCGTCGACACTATTCTAGCGTCAATAAAACGCAGTTAAGCCTAACAAATCATGATTTTGTTTTTGCTTTTCCATTAAGGTCCAAAGAAGAAACCTACATTGAGCATTGAAGATGTACAAAAAGATGCTATCACATTGACATGGTCTGTAAGTATACCAACTCAATATAGGCTAACAATGTGTTGTTTGCATTACTAGTATTTGGATGTCATATTTTAATTATTGTTTGATGACACATTTTAAGGCAAAATTATGATATTTATTGCAAATTTTGTTTTGAATTGAATGGGTTTGTTGTACGTTTTTACGGTATATAACTCGTATGTGTATTTTTTCTAGATTCCTAGTGGCACTAATTGGATTCAATGCGCTTCTGGAATAAAAGGAGTCCTATTGTCATTTAAAGTGGGAAATATACCAACGAACCGCACGTACGCCACCAACATTTACAAAAGCGATACAATTGGTAACTTAACGTCATGTTCAACATACACTTTTAGTTTAGCTGTTTACAACAATCATTCTGTTGGACCATTTCATAATATTGAAGGGACTACAGGTAGGGTATTTTCACCATTGTTGACGTAATTAATAGAGCATGACAAGAGTTTTTACGAAACGGCATTGACGAAAAGTGTAATAGTGTTTATATAACGCATCTGACTGCAATTCTTACTGCATTGATTCTGTTCCGTAAAAAATAAATCATCCATATAATGTATAGTTTTCCCTGATTTTGCTCTTTTTAACTACTCATTTTATAATTACAAAACATTTTTTATAATAAGCAGGAGAGTACGGGCTATTAATGGCAAGACTAAATCTACTTAATGACTTCTGGTATTATTCATCCCTAATACACTGAAATAACCCAGGTGAATCGGTAACAACCCAATTGCAGATTTTGTATCTGCTTTGGCAAATGTTCCTCCTTCCGAAAACAAGCTACCAATTAAAGCCACATCAAATTATGTATTTGATATATTTCACACTATCATAACAAAATGCAGACTACAATACTGGAAGTATGCTCTGTTAAATTTGGCACATTATATAATATTCGAAACCGAAAACCCTGAATGTCCCAAATAGGAACCTCCTACTGTCCAAGAGAAAAAATGTTCAAGTGCCCAGTGTATTTTTAAATATTAGTATGTCCTTTGTACATGAATTGATCTAATCATCAAGATCAATTCTTTTTAATGTCTAATTTTGTTACAGCACCAGAGGTTCCTTCAAATGTCAGTGTTGTCATGATGTCTCCATCAGAGGTGAATGTTTTGTGGAACGACTCGCAACCCCAGTGCAAATATAAAATTCGTTATAGCGTTACCTTTTACCTGATCAAACATAACCAATGTGAAGATACTGTGAATGAAAAATTTGACCGACACGCCAATTCATGTCCCGTTCATATTAATGATTTAGATGCTCATTCAACATATGAGCTATCAGTGACTGCTGCACATTACGATGATCAAGCTATATCCAGCAAACCCACTGATATTATATCCTTCCAAACTAATATTTCTGGTGAGTTGACACTACAGATATACCTTACATGTTCAAATAAGGTCATTTTCTTTAATCATAACAATTGGTTTGCAAGCTAATAAATTTTTAACAGAGTATTTTTACAGGTTACAATCTTAAAATTTTGAAATTGTTTTAACAAAACTTTTTTCTTTAAACTTCGTCCCGTAAAACGTTTTTCAACCCTTTCACCATCATGCACAATACCTCTTTCATCTTATGACGCTATATAATGAGATCTTCTTTGCATCAGCCATAAATACGGTTTAGAACGTGAACTCTGTTGAGCATTGCGCGAGCTTCTGAGCTCGCTCATAACTCGCAGGTATTTGGCCGGAAAAGATCCTTTTTGAGCGATCTCCTGGTGGAGCTCGATCGGGACTCACGCGAGCATAGTACAAGTTGGCATCGAGAATAAAGAAAAAAACCGGTAAAAAACGGTTGAAGGAAAGAGCTCAGAGCTCTTGAAACCTTCATAAAAGTGTGACAAATTGTGAGTGAGTTTTGAAAGAGTATCTAGCGATGCTTGGACGATGCTCGCGCGATGCCTGGTCGAGTTTGCCGATTTAAAAAAATTGTGCTACTCGGCTGTCTACTCTTTCTATATGTGACCGAAACCATAGACATTGCTATGTCGTAGCAGCTAGGTCGGAGCTCGGCCGACTAATCTTTCTATATTTGACCTAAGCATAACTGGAGTTGGTGTGCCTTCTATTACCCGACACCGAATATACTGGGCAGTTAGAGTTGGCACACTGTCCAAGGGCAGGTATTCTACAACCTTGTTCGATAAAAGTAATGAAAAGAAATTCATTCTTAAATAAACTGAGCTGGAGACATTTCTTAACTGTTTTAAAAGAGCCGATAAAAAGTTACTTGAAAGCATTTGTTCAATCCCATTACTAGAATGTAGTGTTGTATGCTGTTTATATGCCATGTTTCTATTTTCATCATTTGTTCATAGCCCCTACAGCTGCCCCAACAGATGTCAAAGTTCATGTATTAAATCAGGAATATATTGTGTTCAGCTGGAATAAACCAACATGTGATCACCGTAACGGTCCAATCATCTCCTACGAATATCAATTTGGGTCAAGAATGCAAGAAGATGAATTGGTCAGAAATGAAACAAGAAACAACTCAGTGGATCTAAATATAATGGCAAAATTTGAGTTTCGTGTGGCAGCGGTTACATCAGCAGGAAGAGGTCCTTTTTCCGATATTTTGAATGAGTCTGCTTTAAGTTCAGGTAAGTCAAATCAAATGTACTAATATAGATGTTTTCTTTATCCTATTGAATCAAAAATTCGATCACCATGAATAACCGAGCTCGTCCTTTTCTTCAATCTGTAGTCAGATGTCCAAGAGAATAATAAAATAATTAAGAACGGCAATAAATAAACTGCAAAGAATTCATCCACACAAGGGATTATTTAGGCCACTATGGCTTCGAGTAAATGTGAAGAGTGATCTTTTCTGGAAAATATATATATATATAAGTGCATTACTGGAGACTATTTACTTATAGCACATAGAATTGGTGCATAAATTGTGTAAATTTCATATCAAAAATCATCTCAGGCATGCCTTATCTGCATTTAGTTCCCAACTGACGTTGATTTGATGATATGATATTCGCGCTAATTGTCCACCAATTTTGATTTCATGAATTGGATGGTTCCCAATAATAGCGAATGCAGTAAGTAAATTCTCAGTCAAAGGGGCTTTATAATTTCCCCGGCAACCGTTTCACACTATTCAAGTGGCTCGTGACATCAATTTGAATTACCGGGGTAACTGGGGTCGTTTTGACAATAACCGAAGGTCAAATAGAAATATTAGTTTACCAACAGAGTGCATTGCTTACTCTTCTCCGGTGAAGACTGCAACCCAAACTGTGAGCTATGTATATATAGTGTGGGTGTAACCAAGACGTTATCATTTTGATAATGAATACACTCTTATAACTTACATCTTGTTTCCTTTCTTTTTTATCCAGAAACTTTGACCACAAAAAGTATATTATTAATAATATTCTTTTTGGTTTTATTTCTGATCGCTATGCTTGCAACTGTCGTTATCATAAGGTAAGGGTACACATCAACCATTTTTACCAGTTAGGGATTATATTAGTTAAGCCCGGATCGCTATATCTCCAGATATATAAAAATGTAAAGAACACCATACATTTACGTGCAGGCACGGTCCATTGTGTATAAATTAGTTGCCTGCTGAGCGACAATATTTCCTAAGATTCTCGTACCCAGCCTGGAATACTACGCTTGTTTTGGAAAGCAATCGTTTTGATCATGACAACAGCATATGACTAAATACACAAAGGTGTCATTTTATAAAACACCGATATCTAATATGTTGAATTTTGAACTTAAATTAGCGGAGATACAATTATTTTTCGAAACAGTGAATTTTCAAAATCATATGTTGTATGAATGATAACGAATAAAAAATATTTGTTTCTGATTATTGTCTTTTCTGAATAAAGAATTGAACAAGGTTTCCATGTCATCGTCTGATTGGTTTTAGTATAATATGACATTATCAATTATCATTATCATATAGAAAGAGGAGACGTATGGACGTACATGTCAAAGTTACTGCAACGTTTATTGCCAACCAAGACAAAGGTACATGTGCTACGATTTTGAATGAACAAACGAACAGTGGAAGTCGCGTGGAAGAGATAGAGCCTTCCTCACCCACATATTCGGGACAACCATCCTCGGCGAGCATAGAATGCCCACTTGTCGTCTGCCAAACGTCAGGGGATGATTATCAAGGGGGAAAAACAGATGCAGATGGCATCTCAAGCCAAATTGCTCGATACAAAGCTAATCGGCAAACTGCAATTGCTTTACGAGATTTTATTACGGAAGTTCGAGAGAAAAAGAAGAATGGGCCTGACCACGTGCTCAGGAGCGAACATAAGGTACGGTAATCGTTATTTTATTGCGGTGGCTGAATACTTTGGAGAGATAGTCGTCATAATATATGCTCCAGGACTCCTGGACCAGGTGCCCATGCTCCAGGACCATATTGGACTTATAGAATATTCGGTTGAAGTATATGCTCCAGGAGCATGTTTGGATTAGAATGCTTCTGGAGCATAACTTGCAAACATGCTCCTTTCTAAGTCAAGATGTGCTTGGAGTTTCTAGGTCAAACATGCTCCTGGTGCACATTTTTCAAATATGCTTCTGGACCTGGACCATCTGATCCTGGACCATAAGCTCTTGGAGCATATATTAGGGCCACTATTTTACCAAAGCTGTATGAATGAATTGTATGAGGCATTCTTTTATTTATTTTGGCATCATTATCCCTTCAAATCCTTCGCAAGTCACAAAATGAGTTGTCAACTCTCATTTTGTCTGATTTATGGCAGAAGATGGGTCTTTTTATATCATGCAAGTACTTTCTGTACAGTATACACTGTTTTTGTGTTTTCGTATCCATATTCTGCAACTTTCTTGATTACTCAATTAATTGCATTGCACAAGTCGTCTTAAGATTGCTTGGTAGCTAATTCTCTTGGTATTGTTGGTGATTTCTGTAAGGGGAGAACTATGTATTGGGGAATAGGTAAATGAAACTCCGCATGTGTCTTTTTATGGGGTTATATTTTTTCAATACAAAAATGTTTTTCACCGAAGTGTTTGCATGCAGATGAAAAAAAGGTATGGAAATATGTTCTTAATATTACCTCTAGTATACGTTCTTTTCATTGGAAATTTTAACCCTGATGGAGGTTGATGATATAAGGCATTTACGCTCTTAGTGCAGGAGTTGGACCTACGACCTTTAGTTTGTTAGGTGAACGCTCTATTATATGTGATATTTAGACAAGAATATTAAAATTCTATATGCAGTAAAATGCCTCTGATCGCTTCTTCTGCTTTGTAAAAACATAATTCCCTATATAGATAAAAATGCACACTCATTTTCCTAAACCAACAGTCACTTTCAGATGTAGAACAACCGTCGGCTTTTATTGCTTCTAAAAAGAGCAATGCGAAGAAAAACAGATATAAAGATATTGTGACGTGTAAGTTTATATTTTCTATCTCTTCCATCCAATTGAAAGTTATTGAATTCAAGACATTTCAAATACATGCTAGCTCTTAGAAATCAAATCTGAAAAAACGGACAGAAGTCTTTTTGTCAAAGCTTGAATAAGATGTTCTGGTATAGGTGTTTTAATCATATTATTTTCACTTGGCTACCGGTATTAAATGTTTCAAAATCATAATGAAACTACGATTGACATGCAAGGACATTTTAGGATTTTTCCGAAATGCAAATCATTTTAGTTCAGATGTACACCTTCAAAAACATTGAAGGTGTACATTTCAATGTTTTTTCTCGTGTTTTATTTCTTGTCTTCTAAAAATAACAAAAATATGACATATGAAACAATACAATCTGGCAACATTACTTACATGTAATCAATTACTATACCAGTAATAAACAGAGTGATAGTGAACATGTAGATACCAATGCGTAAATATAGATATCTGTAAAAAAATGTACTTAGAACATCAGAAAATATGAAGAGCCACTAATTTTCGAAAATCTCTCTCCACCTATGCCATCTATTATTATATATTAAATTCATTACACCTTCAAATTGGTTACAATAATTAAAAAGTAAGAAACTTTTCTTTTTCTCCTGTCTCCTTTCTATCCTAATACGGTAGACGACCATTCTCGGGTAATCCTTTATGATGACCTTGACTCCGATTACATTAATGCCTCCTACATCAACGTAAGTTTTATTTGTGATTTTACTTTTCTCACATTAAATCTGATTTGCAATAACTATATCTACTTAATGAAGACCGTATAGATGGAATGCAATCATTCACAAACACAGTTATAGTTGGAGGTAAAAACAAAGTAAGCCAACTTGTTGTGGTAAAAAGCAAAAAAAATATTTAAGCTAACAATAAATTATATGTATGTTTGCCTAAAGAAATAGCA
>JXSR01S042557.1:23492-33726 GCA_000969725.1 Ophiothrix spiculata | reverse complement strand
CAAGGCGAACAATTTGACACCTTAATCTTTGAAATCGGACAAAGTTGAGAATTTGACCTTTCTTTTGACCTTTGACCCCCAAGGAATGGTCAGGCGATGAGGTCACCATTGACATTTTAGATCGTTGGTCCAAGACAAATAATTTGACACCTTAAAACTTTGAAATCGGACAATGTTGAAAATTTGACCTTTCTTTTGACCTTTGACCCCCAAGGAAAGGTCAAGTGACGGGGTCACCATGGACACTTTTGATCGCTGTTCCAAGGCGAACAATTTGACACCTTAATCTTTAAAATCGGACAAAGTTGAGAATTTGACCTTTCTTTTGACCTATGACCCCCAAGGAAAGGTCGGGCGATGAGGTCACCATTGACACTTTTGATCGTTGGTCCAGGATGAACAACTTGACATCTTAAACGTTGAAATCGGACAAAGTTGAACATTTGACATTTTCATAGACCTTTCTTTTGACCTTTGACCCCTAAGGAAGGGTCGGACAATGTGGTCACCATGGACACTTTTGATCGTTGGTCCAAGACGAACAATTTGACACCTCAAACGTTGAAATCGGACAAGGTTGAAAATTTAACCTTTTTCTTTGACCCCTGTGACCCCATATGACTCCACACATTTTTGCCACCCCATAACTTTTGTGGACAATGTGAAGAGGTTTCATGTCCCCAAATTTCATGACCATAGCATGTAATGTACGTGAGTTGAAACTTTTTTCGTGAAAATCAAGTTTTTGACCCTGTGACCCCTACGTGACCTTTGAGGAGTCAGGGGTCAGGTGACATAAATGGGAGGTGACCTTGGTCCCTTCACCCAAGTTTGGTGAAAATCGATCATTGTATGCCAGAGTTATGAGACATCAAAGTGTTGCCAGAAGAAGAAGAAAGAAGCAAGAAACACGTGAAAAACAGAACCCTGCCAAAGCCTTTGGCAGGGTAAATATAAATGGACTTAACTTGAGCGAAGCTTGTTTCAAGCCGTTAAAGTTATCTTGGTAATATTAGCGCATTATCAAGATCAATAAGTTCAAATGTTAAATGTAAATAATTATGATCATTTGGACAAAAAATAGATAAATAAGTAAAACATAACACCCTAGGTATACTTGTATCCTTATGGATTTTGATATTTACTCTATTTAAACAACAACAGTAAATTAAGCAGAAATAAAATTTCTTATATTTTCTTTCCTTGTGTTCGTTAATATTAAGGGATATACAAAACCGGGGTACATAGCAACACAGGGTAAGTGATTCATATTTGGTTTATTTGCTTGTGCATATGGGTTAGGATGGGATGGAATAGGTTTATAAATGGGTTAGGCCCGGATGTGGGGGTGGCGGTGGTACTCATATTGGCATGGTATATGTATATGTGCCTGCCTTTTCAGGTGTTTTTTTTTTCATCTCGGACGAAAGCACCCAAAATTTGGTGCTTTCTGGGAAAATTTGCCAAAAAGGCACCCAATTTTAGTAAATTGGGGTGCTTTTCCGTCAAAATTGGTAAATTGGATGTTTGAGCCAAAAATAGATATAGAGATGGTCAGTTTTTTAGAGTTTGGCAGGCACATACACTTACAAAGTGTTATGAAGACCCTCTCCCTTTGAAGGTTGGGATGGTAGTGGATGAATTTGTTTGATCAGATGAACTTGAAAGGGACAGGATATGAGATGAGACGAGACGAGACGAGACGAGACGAGATGAGACGAGATGAGATGAGATTAAATGGGATAAGATGAGAACGGATGGGATAGGATGAGATAAGAAACGAGTATGACACTTTGTTTCTTAAAATAGGTCCAAACAAACAAACTGTCGTTGATATGTGGCGAATGATATGGCAAGAGAACTGTAGAAGTATTGTCATGGCAACTCAACTCAAAGAAGGCATGAAGGTAACAAGCTTTGTTGTCTAAACAAACAAAGAACGTGTTTCTGTTCGAAATCAATGGCGACGTCCGGTTCAAAATGTGGTGCATTTATCATTACTTTAAGGGCTAATTCAAGATGCATATTTTACATTTCTTTCTTTTACCAACCGAAGAACATAAGAATGCACATTTGGTTTTACCAAAATACTAATTTCTGGACAGAAACTCAAATTAAACCCTCTAAATGCTTAAAAACATCTAAAAAATGCCCATTTAATGAACATTTAGCCCTTTGGAGTGCAATGTTATATGTAGACAAAAAGTATATTTTGCTGGCCCTGTATACACAGTTACTTACATAATTGAACATATAACAATGGTTTCTAAGAAAACTCCATGATATTTTGATATAATCTTAGAAAAAATGTGAACAGTACTGGCCCGATGGAGGAAAGACAGAGTCATATGGACCTTTCGTTGTTGTTAATAAAGAAGAGGACATGAGAGGTGATTACACCATCAGGAAATTGCTGGTCAGCAAGGTAAGTAATGTCGTATAGACCGACCTACGCTGACGTCACTATTTACCACAAAATGGCGGATATCGTCTTGACCACAAAATGGCGGACTTCATCTTCCAAAAGTTTTCAATTTAAAAATCTCAAAAAATTGATCATCTTGGTACATCATTTGAGACTTGCCTGGAATACAATGTATTCTATTACCTTTCTGATATACTGGTTTCAGAATATAACAAGTCACTTTTCACTCTAGAAAATCACGATTTATCTGATCGAACGCAACACATGGAAAGGGGAAAGTTTGATTTGTTTACGTTCGTCACGACAATACCACGATCATAACCGCTACGAACAATGACCGCTACTGATGTATACTACATCCGGTAATTTGAGTTTGAATCAGAGATAAATCACCCGGATGCGTAGATGGCTCTATTGACAAATACAAACCTCGGCGAAGTGAAATATATATTTAAGTTAGCGTTTATAATAAAAACTAGACTGCTTATATTTGTGTGATATATATGACAACGTACCAAAAAGTTGGTTGTCGATTTTGTCGAAGAACAAAGTAATGTTATTTTTGCTTCTTTTTTATTTCTACATTCTAGAGTGAGGACAAACAGACTGTCCGCGAGGTTATGCACTTCCAATACACAGCATGGCCAGATATGAGTGTCCCACAATTCGCCTCGTCTGTATTATATTTCTTAGACGAGGTTAATGCTTTTAATCCAGAGGATGCTGGACCGGTCATTGTACATTGCAGGTAAATTATTGAATAAAAATTCCTTTAAAAAGAAATTGTTCGAGCAATCATGATTGAATCTTTTAAGAGAATGTGATTTTTCACATTCAATCAATCAGTCTACACTGTACTCGCATGATATGCATACCCAATGAAGGAGTCTGTTCTTAGATGGGTCCCAAAATGGAAAAGTCAGTCCTTTTTTTGAAGTAAACGACATCATTAGAAATTTGCAAAAGTGTCATAAAAATTGTCATTGATGGTGTTTTTTTTAAAATTTTTTAATTTTCTCTAAGAGTGCCTAAGGGTTTTAGACTTTGCGAACGGCACATCTCCGTCAATTCATAATTCGGGAAATGGTGTAATGAAATACAGCGTCCACGTGATTGAGTGTCCTAGCTGCTATACAATTGTGTAGAATGTACTTGTACAGGTACGATCAATAAATCATTGATTGCGACTTATTCCGTGTAGTTAAATTAGACCCGGACTCCTGGTAATGGGAGACACTCAGTCTCATTACACCGGTACTATTTAAAGAAAGAAAGAAATGGATTTAACTAAAAAATGCGAAAGAGATTTGGTGGGAGGGGGCTGGAGGCCTGATGGGGAGGATTACTTTTTTTTTGTTGGGGTAGAACCATGCCAAGTAGTGCTAGGAAATTAAAATATATATGATATGTGTACAAATACCAATTTACAAGTAAAAGGGGGACCCATCCATGAACCAAAGTTGAGTCAATCATATTAGCCAAAAAGTTCATCGCGGTACAACTTTGCTCACATTTAACTCAGTGTTTTTATGCAATCGACACATGAAATAGTTTTGTAGGAAAGGAAATTCAACTTGGTTGTTTTTCCCCAAGATTTAGATTAAATAGGCCAAATGGCCTATTGCTTATTCGTAATTTATTATATTCCTAAAATCCCTTTTTCTTTTCAATTTTATTTCAGCAATGTATTTGTACTTATGCTCAATTTCATTCCTTTGGAAAACGGTTATCACCGGTAAAATTCTCTTCGAAATGTTGAATTTACGAAATTTGTTATCCTTACCGCATTTTTAACTAAAACACGTGACCGATATTTAAAAACCATATTTGTGATATGTTTCATTAAAAAAGCAGGATCTTATATAGTTTGATCTTGCGTATTTGGTTGTGTATGGATAGTATCCCGGATAGCAAAAGTTGACGGTCCGACGTAGACCATTGTCGGTTTTTCGTTGGCCATTGCGGCATCGGTCATACGCGAATGAACTGACGATTGCCCTCCGACGGCTAATATAAAATAGGAATGGTGTACTAACTCACGGCGGTCCACTATCGGCCCTGTGAAAAAGGCCACTACCTCACGGCAGCCCACCGCCGGTCTTCTGATAAATAGCCACTCTCCTGCAGTGGTCCGCTATCGGCCCGCTGGTAATTGGACGGACATTTCCGATGGTGGTCCTGTGATGTGACTGTTGATTGCCGATACAGAACCGATTTCGGGCCGCCCAAAATTGCTATCCGGAATACCTAATAATAATAATAATAATAATGATAATAATATTAATCACGACTATTGATTGATACTTTATAGTGCTGGCGTTGGACGAACAGGAACTTTTCTTGCTATAGATACAATGCGCAAGATGGCTCGGGCTGAGAATGCAGTGGACATACTAGCATATGCTAAATATATGAGGACTTGCCGACCCAGTATGATCCAAACAGAGGTAACATGGCATACGTTGCACGTTATCTTTGATTTGCAAATTTAATTACTATACGCCATATACATGATATACGCCCTTTTTCACGCCAACCCCGTCGTTTCCTGACAATTTATTACCCGACCCGCCCGACCCGATAACAATTTAGCTTTAATACCCCGACCAACCCGACCCGAAAGGATTTTTTCTAGACCACAAATATATTTCAAAATCAAAACTTTTTCTGACAAAACAATTTTAGCAAAGCTATCATATTTTAAATATATATTTTACATTTTTAAAGAATAAATCAACAATCATGCATTATAATTTTTAGAAACATTGTTTTTAGGTCTGTAAGTAAGACATTTAGTGAAAATAGTCTTTTTTCGATAAAATAATAAAACTTTGGGTATTTTTTTTTTAATTTCATCTTGTTTATTCTTGGTTTGGAGACATTTTTATGAGTTTTCATATCCATGAGAAGTCATGGCTAAATACCCAATTTGATTAACTCATGAATGAGCCACATATAGGAACTGTATAGATTGATTGAAAGAGGAATTAGTCATAGATGGGCAATAAAAAGTTCACAATAGATGGACAATGTAAACTATCTATTCACCACAGATAAACAATAGATACTCTTCATTGCCCATCTGTTATAGCTAATTCCACTTTCATAAGCCAATTTGCAATCTTTAATTATTTTAATTGTCATTAAGAAATGTTGAAGTTATTTTATTTGGAGTCATACGTCAGTATGGGTGGTTAGGACATACTTCTTTTGAGATACCAAATATTTGTGCAACACGTCTTTATTACTATTAAAATTCATCTTATAATCACTGACGGATGCTTGGTGTTGTAAATCACCAAACATTTGAAATTAATCTATGGTGCAAATTTTGTGCATTGATTTTTCATCATCACCAAGCCTCCGGCATTGGAAACAAAGACTTGTTGCACCAAATATTTTGTAGCCCAGAAGGACTATAGATTCTTTCATGTCATGATCAAATGTGAAAATTGTGTGTGGTGCAGAGTATAGATGGACCTTTAAACCAGAATTCATTTCTTTGAAGAGATAATGGTGGAGACAAATTGCACAAAAAGTTAATTGAACCAAAACAAGGGTGCACATATATTACGTCATTTTCGTAGACATTTTTTGTGTAGAATTTTTCTTATGGTTTATGTTTTTTACCATGTGTAAAATTTCCATTCTAAATTCTAATTCTATTTTTTTTTTCACATGCAAAATGTGTATGATGATGGAATATTTTTTCACCACACTGCACTTTTCGAGTGTTTAATTATGTGCAGCATTTTTCTATTATTGATTTTTACCAGCTCCATCTTTTCAAGGTAAGCTAATTCTTGAAAATATAACGTTCGATGGTTTTATAGTGGTAAAATGTGCCCCGTCCTATCTAAAGATTCCTTAAGGTCGGCATAGTATATTACGGGCCATTAAAGCTGAACATAGTCAACAATCACGTCCAAGGTCGAATTTCTAATTTCATCCGAAACATTACCTTTGAAGTGTATTCTATCATATTAATCAGGTTCCAACATCCAAAAACATAAGAAAAAAATGTGTTAAAAACCAAGATGAAAATCACCGCTCCATTCAAGTTTCCACTTTAAACTCGATTTTCTCAGAACTATAGTTTTCCGATTCAGCCCGATTCCTTCAACCAATTTGGATGTAAATTTGCAACCGAACATCAATAACCAAAAGCAAGGTATCTTTTAAAGCTTAAGTGCCAATGCACGTAATTATTTAGAAGTGGCTCTATACCTCAAAAAATAGATTTTTTAAATATTTTCTGAAATGATGCATCTTAGGGCAGTAACTACTCCTGTGACCTATAAAAAATTAAAAATTGGCTCATTGCCATGGAAACGGTCAAAACCCATTTTTCTCATATTTCGATCAAAATGGCCCTTAAAATAGCTGAAAAAGTGTGATTTTCAAGTGTTCGCTGCTTCTAAGCCAGATAAAACAGGAACACTCCAGTAAGATTTTATAAAAGGGCATACATTCATATGATTACTGATATATTTCGCAGTCAATAACCTGTTCTTAAGGATACGTGCTGAGTCCGTCTTTTATGTGCATTTTCACTTTTTCAAAAAATGGCATTTACGGACCCGAAACGTCATTGTAAAATTCAACCACCCGGTAACGCTAGGATTTTGTCTTTTCTACTGTGGATAGTACAAGGTATGAACTCTACATATCAGTTAAAATCAACTTGGGCAAATGTTACTTCTTTGTACAGTGTTGCCAGAAAAACCTGTATATCTGTAAATTGATATTTTGTCATATAATGCTTTTTTGTCACAATTTTTTGCATTCTGACGAACATGTTCCCCTGAAATATAGGCTCATATAGCACTGTCTTGTCCTTAAAATATTTAAACACTCACTGTTAAGATGGGTGTTGCCAGATTTCTTGAAAAAATACCAAAAATAGCATTTTACCATATAAACCTTAAACCACGCTAACATAATTAAATGGCGTTTCTGTGGATAAAGTAACCATTTGCCTACTTTTAGCCTCCATTCTTCAAAATAATGCTAACGAAACAACTAGAAACTTGAAATGAGCAAGTACTAGTAATGAAACGTTGTTGCCAGTGGTTCTCCATAAAAGCGCCCTGAGCCTTTTGGGAATGGCGCACTAAATCCTTGTTGTATGTATGTATGTATGTATAAAACACCTTACACTGTAGATTTAAGGGGGTATGACAACCTTTGTTGGATTTGGAACAATTTTTGCGTTTTTCTCCAAAAAATGATAACACACTGGTGACAAAAGTTACGCATATTATTTGGATAAGGGATCCAATTATCATACTAAAATTTCAGTGGCTCAAGTCAGGTCAGGTTTCTCTTATCCAGGGCATGCTACTGGTGTCCCCGTAACCAGACTACCTGTCCCAGGGCCGGTTGTCGGCGGCTAAACCGTCATCCCTTATCGGTTTTGTACTTAAGAAAGCTGATGAGGAGGGTAACTAAAAAGGAGATCTACCTTAACAGTGCCGGCTTTTGAGAGCAAATGACGGTCATCTAGCCGCAGCATCATGCTGCCTTGTATGTTGGGCATGGAAGCGGGGCACCAGGCAACCCAAAGGTTGGGTTGGGCAGCACCTGCCTACCAGAAAAAGGAATGTGCGAGAATTCATCCCGGGCAGCGCAGGCATTGCCTGCTGTATGACAGTAAGCCCGATGAGCGGTTCGGGATGAAGGTAGGAAGTTAGAATCTGGGGAGTTTGAAAGGGAAAGGAGTGGAGATTTTTGAAGAGCTGAGGAAGAGGAGGGTGGATATGTGCTGTGTACACGGGATGAGGTGGAGAGGGGAGGAGCTAGGATGTTGGAGATAGAGGGTAGAACTTACAAACTGTGGTGGGCGGTAAATAGCGATGAGATTGGGGCGTGGGAGTTTTGGTGAAGGAGGAATTGTGCGAGAATGTGGTGAAGGTGAGAAGACGGAGTGACAGGGTGATGACAGTTGTAATGGTTTTTGAGGAGGAGGTAGTAAGGTTGATATGCGGATGTGATCTGCAGAGTGGTAGGAGGCTTGAAGAGAAGGAGCATTTTTATGATGAGATGGCAGATGAATGGGATGTGCAAAGTGAGGGGGAATTTGTCCTGTGTGGTGATGACTATAATGGGTATGTAGGGAAAGGGTGTGACGGATTTGAAGGCGTCCATCGGGGGAACGGGTATGCATGGGGTGAGAAATTTGGAAGGAAAGATGTTGTTGGAGTTTTGTGATTAAAATGACTAAAGTGTAGCTTATACGATGTGGACAAGAGGAAGGTGAAAAGGGTGGTGAGGAAGGTGATTACAGAGAGGGGAAGAGTATGGAAGCTGAAAGAAGAAAGACACAAGAAGGAAATTTGAGACAAGGGTTGGGGAGATTGTTGGGACTGGTATAACGGATTTGCTATGGGGGTACTGCAGGGCAGACTGGTATGGCGGACTTTCTATAGTGGGTACTGCAGGCATGTGATGAAGTATGAGGGGAAAGAAAGGAAGGAGAGACAAGAAAAATACGGGATGGTGGAATGAGGAGATGTAGGAGGCATATAAGGATATGAGGAGGGATGCTACGGAAGAGAATGCGAATAAGGTGAGGTATAAGAGGCTGAAGAAGCGGGCAAAGAAAGTGGTTACGGGGCATATGAGGAAGGAAGCTGAGAAGGGGGCTGAGTGAATTGAGTGAGAGCCCAAACACGGTGTACAAGATTATGAAGGTAATGAAAACGGAAGGAAAGGATGTCGAAAGGGGAAGATGTATGAGGGGTACTGATGGAAAGTTGAATTTTAGTGAAAGAGATAGAGGTAGAGTCTGGAAAGAGCATATGGAGAAGAATCATGGATGAGGAGAATGATTGGGATTGGAAGGTGGAGGCTGATATGGTGGAAGGTCCAGCTGATAGGTTCAATAGAGAAGAGGTAGTGAAGGCAATTAGCGAGATGAAAATAGAAAAGGCTGCGGGACCGTCGGGTGATCGCTGAGATGATTATTGCAAGTGGTGAGATAGGAATTAGTGAGATGACGGAGTTGTGTCAGAGGGTTTTAGTTTGAGGGGGATGCCAGAGGAGTGGGCGGTGAGCGTGTGTGTTCCCATTTTTAAAGGAAAAGGAGATGCAAATAGCTGTGGTGCGTATAGAGGAGTGAAGCTGTTGGAGCTATAGGGTATATTCAAACAGCCAGTACAAGACAACCCCAAACTCCATGAGCTCCCCTCTGCAACTATATAACAATTATTATCTAACAATGTCTAAAAAAAGTCAACTACAAGATCAAATGTGACACTATGATTTGGATATAGACATGGAAATGCCTTAGTGATGTTAAATTTTTTTCAGAGATTTGTGTGCATTATATTTTGACAGAAGGGAGCTATTGGAGTTGGGGTTTACTTGTACTTGCGTATTCAATTGTAATTGATATGGTCACGGAGAGTGTTAAAGAATGTTTGATGTACGAGATGTTGTATGCTGATGACTTGGTCTTAATGAGTGATAAAATGGAGAGATTGAGGGAATAGTTCTGGAAAATGGAAGAAGGCCTTTGAGAGTAAAGTAAATATGGGGAAGACAAAAGTGTTGGTGAGCGGGGCGGAGGGAGTGGTGTCAATGAGTAAAATAGATCCATGCGGCATATGTAGAAAGAGGGTGAAGGCAAACTCTGTGTGGTGTGAGAAATGTAGGAAATGGATCCATGGGAGATGTACAAAGATGAGGAGATTGACTCCAAGTTTGGGAAGGGATTTTTTGTGTGGACGATATGAAAGATGGAGGGTCAGGGGAAGAGGTGGAAAAGTTGTGCGATGAGGTGGACACGGTGAAGGAGTTCATGTACCT
>JXSR01S042549.1:2586-19941 GCA_000969725.1 Ophiothrix spiculata | reverse complement strand
AACCCCAGCGGATTTGGAATGACATAATTATGTTGATTACTATAAGAACACTTTTGTATTATTTGAGCTAAAGGTAAAAATGTGATCTTTGGAATTTTTTTCTTCAATACGTGAGTCACGTGACCCAATAGAAACACACGTAAATCGTACCCTAAATTTGCATTTTAGAAATCTCTCGTCCCTAAATCTAGTGGATGCTATTTATAGTGTCCGCCACCGCCTGAAAAACCCCAAAAATAATTAGATAAATGAACGGAATAAATAAACACACAATAAGTAAATAAATAAATAAATTAATTGGTTTCATAACAAATAAATAAATAAATAAAATTAATTAATTATTTCAATAATACTGTAATTTAATAAGTAACAAATAGATAAATATTGGATTTGCCACTGATGGCTTGAACACAGACCGTAAACACTTTGGTGAGATAATTACATCGATCTCGGATTTCCCGGGAAATGAAAACAATAAATGTTAGTTTGATTGACAAGGTTACTAGGTCGTCCCCTAGTCGCTTGTGTTACAAGCTTTTCAGCATTTTGAAAATCCCCATAGACTACTGTGTGTGTTGTAACTTGCATTGGAGACAATTTGTTCGGACTGCGGTACCTCACTGTACCAGACCTGTAGGGATGATTCATAGTTAGGAATAGTTGTAACTAGTCCGAGGTGCTCAGCCATTAATACTCGATCGCCGACAATCTCTGTTTAATGTCTGAGATAATAGTACATCGAAATAACAGGTTACACTGCACAAGCTTATGACCACCGTTATTTTAGTATTAATAAAGTGTACTTACAGCACGAAAGTTGTATAAATATAATCCAGCAGATACATAATGATCCCACTGCAATTGTTTATCTTGTCCACTTTTTAATTAAAATCCGCTAAAATTCATCAAAATAGAGACTTGAGTGGCACTAAACTGACCAAAATTCACGTTTCGAAAAATCACAAAATGTTTAGTGCGCAAGCGCCAATTGCCTCATTAATAATTATGAATCATTCCGACTCCAACAACTTATCCACTACGTTCCGTTGATCGCGAGAGCAAAATGCGCCACGACAAGTACTGGAGGATTTAGTCTAAAATAGTGTTGGGATTTCCGAGAAAATTGTTTTGATATTACAACATCGCGAGAGATCACAATATAGCAGTTTAAATATGACTAAAATTTGTCTAAATTCAATAGTTTTTTGCTAGTGGACAGAAGAGACACAGCGCTACATCGAGCTATGTTGTAACGAAGTGGCTATTCGCACAACTACAAAATATGTGAATAGTTGTGCGAATTAAGAGAAGTTACATCCTTATTCACACAACTACAAGTTTGCAAAGCCAGAGTTGTATATGGATTCTGAGCTGAAAAAGATTATTTTACCTGATGAGGATACAACAACAACAAGAGGGCATTTGGATACAACAAAACAAATTAAAGGCAGGGATTAATAAACTTAAAAGGCTCCATAAAAATACCCACTGATAAAAATCTGTTTCTCATATATATACCATCATCATATGGGCATGATGATATCAATTTTGATTTTTTCATTTCATTTGTTGCAACATTTTCTATGCTTTAAAGTGACACCTTACTTGTTGAAATTGACCAAGGCAATCAAATTTTACAACAGAAAATCGGCAGGAAATTCTTATTATTTTCTTAATTTTTTTGATTACTATTTTCACCTGTATCTTGAAAACTTTTTTGTCGCAAAGTCCCCCTTTTCGGGGTGAGTAATATCACATGTAGTGTTTTCAATGAGTGATGTGCCGGAACGATCAGTGTTCGATTTAAAAAATAAAAGTTACAATCATGCACAACTGCAGAAATTTCTTGAAAACTGGCTGAAAAACTTGACACAAAATTCTGCATGCACAGGCAATTTTTTACATGCACTAAGCAAAAGTTACATAAATTTGTGCATGTAAAACCCCTCTAAATCGAACACTGGAAACGAATTGTCTCCAATGTAATGGGTACCACTATCTATACATGGTGTAGTCCTTTCCTATTCCTAACTATGAATTATTCAGGTACGTCTACGTGACATGCAGGAAAGAATTGTCTCCAATGTAGTCCTTTCCACACATATATATTGACCACTGACACTGTCACCACCCAGGCTCCCCGTATTCCTAACTATGAATTATCCCTGCAGGCATGTAGTAATACGGAAGGGATAATTCATAGTTAGGAATTAGCTCCCCAGCACCACCATATCCATATTTGAAAAAATAATTTTAGTAAGAATATTGAAGGTTCCAAATAAAAATTAGGTCAGACTAACATGTACCATTTCCCGCCGCTGAGAACATGTAAACATGGATAGTTTGACCGCTTTCATTAATATATCTGGATTTACATATGGTGGCATGTCATTAGGTGGGTATGCTAAAAAGGTGGTGTTGTTACATTTTTTCATGGGTTCTCGAACTTAATTTGATGTAAATTCACTATTCCTTAGCCTATGGACTTGTTTAATGTCTCATTTAAAAGCTTACACTCTCTGCTATTTGTGGTATTAATTTGGTCTTCATGGGTTACATAATTTAAGAGAAACAATGGTTTGAACTTGACAGTACAAGGGTGGTGGTGCCTAAGGATGCGGTGCCTAAGGATGCGGTAGATAGCCAAATTGAGGAAATCACCATTTCGGAAGGTTTGACACTGCTGGAACATATACAAATAGATTCTGTGACCTCAAATACATATAAATAGTCACCAACATGGCAAAAATTTGGTATATAATTACAGTAATTGGCAAATTTATCATTTTAGACCCTCTTCAGACCCATCCACCCCCTCAAATCAGTTTTTTGGGCAGTACCTTCTCATTTTTTGTCCGATTTTGACAAATTTGGTGTCAAAATGTTCAGGGGATCAAGCTGCATCAAATAAAAGTTGGACAGAATGATTTGAAACATCACTATTTTTCTCCCCTTGTATAGCCCCCTCTAATTAATTGAAGGTCATTAGCACCAAGACCCTAAGGGTTCTGTTTCAAGTTTAATGCATCAAAGTAACTATCAAAGTGTTTAGAACATATCCTGAAAAAATGAACTGTTTACCATTAATCATTCCAATTTATGACTTGTTTTAGTAAAAACAGGCAATTTTGAGAAAAACGTGTTTCAAAATTACAGTTTGCATTGCCGTCTATTGAGTAATTAACCATTAATAAGATCATCTTGCCAAAACAAAAGGGATATTTGGCAAAAAAGGTTACTTGAATTGAAAGAGATCAATAATATTAACATCATATCAAAAAGTTAATTTTTTAACCATTTTGACCATGTAACTCATTTTTGACCCACCTCATGAAATGCCACCATATGTCTCATAATGCATAGTACATAAATCCAGGAGGTTTGCGTAATTAACACATGAATCGCACAACTAGGAATATGGTCGATTGCACAGAAACTCCAGGATTAACGTTGCTGGAGACACTCAAGCCAAGAAAACTTTTTTATGTTTACCTTGGAAAATGAGATGAATTTACTACCGTACTTGAGAATGACAGCACAGAGTAACAGAGATTCATACACTCCGCGTGTGCTACGCGTGTCACCTAGCCAATCAGAACGCAAGGACATAAAGTACGCGGAGTGCAGTGGATCTTCACAATGCACTGCGCGTGTTGCATTCCGGTTTGCGTGGCTGGCGTTTAGTGCGTATGAATGTTTCATTGTCTTTGCCGGGTGATTATTTATTTAGTTTAGAGAAGTTTTGGATTTTGATGGTCATATTACGGACCTTATTTCTTTTCACAACAGATCCAATATTATTTTTCTGTCTTGTATGAATTAGATTAATAAATTTGCATTCCATAATGCTCGTAAAATGAGACAAAATCAATGCACTTGCGGTAAATTTTGATTGCTGTCCAATGCACTCGGCCCCTACGGGCCTCGTGAATTGGACTCATCAAAATGCGCGTGCATTGATTTTGTCTCATTTCATTCACGTATGAAATGCGCATATTTATTAACCTATAATTACACTGAGTTCAAAACATGGCCCCAATTAGCGTAATGTGTAACGTAATATGTGGACAAAAACGAGTACACACGATGAAGAATGCTGCACACCTTGTACCCGATTAAGCGTAACACACGTCAAGGACGATGTAAGGATTTATTGATATTTGAGCAGGATTATTCTTTGTGTGTCCTCGTTAATTGGAGCTACTGATCACGTGATCAGCGAAGAAACGTTAACCAGCGACTATTGAGAAATAGTAATTAAATGAGCTATGAAGTATATGGATAAAGTGTCAGGGGCCTGATGACAGTTGTTACATAAGAAATGTCAAAATTTGTAAATATAAACAGAGAAATCTTGCTGAAACAAACGAGTGTCAGTGTGTGTCTGTGGGTTTGTACCCCAGACACACATAGAATGAGTGTAGGTACCAATACCACTGCCAGGAATTTGGGGTAAGATTCACAGTAGTATCAAGATGCATTTTGGGACATACAACACTATTATTCCCGTTTTGTTCATATTTTTCCTTACGTACGTGAAATAAAATTTATCGGAAGCGTAATTAACCAGGAATGTCACTGTCCAACCCTAGCTGAAAGAGTGGTGCTCCTTGACAAAAATGAATTCAATTAATGGACGCATACACAGGACAAGAAACGTTTTTGGCGAAAATGTGTTCGTTTGGGGCAAAATAAAATCACATTTATTCCAATTTATTGAAAGCACAGTTCACGGATAAAATTGTATTTTGAATCGGAAACTTGAGATGAAAGTCTAATTTTTAAAGTTGAGAACTTTGCCGTCAATGTTTCCCAAATTGCTGTCACCCACTGCACATAGCCTAGGTAAGCTTTACTACACGTTTGACAACAACGCAAAAATTTCGGGTACCCGGGTATTCGCTCGGAAAAAATCTCGAGTACCCGGGCATAAAAATGCCCGAAATTCCCAGCCTTACCTTACACATAACCTTAATTTATGCATTAAATGAAAAATACTATGGTTATTGAAAAACAAGAAATTACTTTTTTCCGTAATCATGAAAGGAACCTTTTTGAACTAGATTTATGAAAATTGTGCTGAACGAAACAAAGATATCTAACATTTAGTTTTGGTTTGTTTACTTGGTAACCGCTAATCAATCTAAGAACTCGATTGGCCCGTAACCTGAAAGCAATTTGTTTTCAGCGTCTAACTCTTACATGCGTGACGCATTGGTGATTTAGCGAATTTCTTGTAACGCGTAGTTTATGTAGAGGTCGCGCATATAAACATCGCCTTTTTGTCAACCTCTTCACCAAAACCTTCCACTCACGAACGATTGCCGTGTAGTTTAATACTAGTTAGATAGGGCGAGTGAGCTGGCAAGTTGTGTAATTCTACTGGTCGAAATTTTGACTAATTATGATCAGCCGTTACCTGCGATGATGGGCAGTCTGAACCATATAATGAAGCGCCCACATTGAGGGTACCAGCGTAACCGGTACCATGGTTACATTTTTCAAATGGCATTTTTGTGTAACTAACAACTCCAGGAAGTCTTTACAATAGGTAAATTTAGTAAATAACCCTTGTGGAGTGCTGCAGTGCGTATTTGATGAAAACTACCGTTTCTTTGGGACATTGGGTACCAGTATGTGCACTTATGCAATAGGTTTGATTGCAGAGCTCCCGTCTAGCAGTGGTGCCAAAACTACTGCCAGTAATTTTGTGTAAGATCATAAACAAGCTTTTTGACAGCATCAATGACAATGTACCACACATACAGAGTGGAGGAACTTTAAGAATGCTTGCTTTGCTTGCCACATTTGACACTGAGCCCTTTTTTCTCTTCTACAGAATGTCTCTGAACAGCATTCAAGTTGCTAGCCCTGGAATCCGTGGCTGGATTCAGAGGAGGAGAGAAAACATCCGACCATGGAAGGACTTTGTCAGCACAACTCACTTCAGGAAACCGACATCAGTGGCTACTGTAGGAAAGAGAGTTGTCCAAAATATTGAACATTTTCAGACCAATTATGTTTTTGTATTCCTGGGGTTAGCGGTGTACTGTTTGTAAGTATTTGATCACTGGAGACAACCTCAATGTGATTTGTAATTATCATGACTCCTATGAACCCACATAAAATGTCTTCACTTATTGTCCCCGCCGAAAAATTTTGGGATGGGGACTATTAAATGGGCTCCGTCCGTATGTCCGTGTGTCCGTCCGTCCTTGTGTCTGTGATGGAAATGTTAACCCAAATGTTAACCCAAATGTTAACCTGCCTCTATCTCCGGGACCGTAAGGCCAACGGTAACGAAACTTGGTGATATGAAGGGTCTCGTTAATACTTTGCTCTGCGCAACTTTTTGTGGGTGTGGTCAAGGTCATTCAAGGTCAAAAGGTCATTTGAGGTCAAATTTCAAAAATGTTCAAAAAGTTGACCTGAGGTCATCCAAGGTCATTTCAAGGTCAAGGCTATAACTCATGAACCCTTGACCCTATATAGATTAAATTTGGACCATGGATAGCTCTTGACCCAAGGTCAAGGTCAAAAGGTCATTTGAGGTCAAATTTTCAAAAATGTTCGAAAAGTTGACCAGAGGTCATCCGAGGTCATTTCAAGGTCACGGGTATAACTCATGAACCCTTGACCCTATGTGGATTTAATTTGGACCATGGATAGCTCTTGACCCAATTACTGATCTCCACATTCGGCGGGGACATATTTTACGCATTGCGTAAACCAGCGTTCTACTTGTTTTGAATTATTTTGAATATGAAGTGAATCATAGGCATTTGAAGTTTGTGCCATAAATCCTAAAAGACAAACTAATAATGTGATTTCAAAATGCAGGCAGTATTGGATTTGTATAGCATAGTGTGCAGTGTAATTTTAACCCACTCTTTTTATTTTATCCCATACTTTTTTATGAAAGGCACATATCGCTTGACAACCAAGTGCAGAGAAGCATTTGATTGAAATAAGCTTTAACTTTGGTCCGTTTTCAAAAACCTTTGCATTTATTTCATGAAAGTGTGCGTGCTGATTTGAAATCCCGATGGGCCACTCAAAGTATAATGTTGCAGGCATAGCATAACCACAGTTTTTCAAAACGGTGTGGGTGGTTGTTCCTGAAGCCAAAATATACCCTTTTTACCCCATTCACACCCTAAACACCGGGAATTTACCGTTACCGTAAACACTAGGGTTTGAAAAAGTACCCTTTTTCTTGAAAATGAGCTAAAATGTCTGCTTTTAATACCCTGAACAGTGTCACCTGATTCACCCTTTTGTCCTCAAAATCAACCCTAATTCACCTTTTTCTTGGTCACGCTATGCCTGCAGCTTTATACTTGAGTGTCCCGAATGGGTTTGAAATGTGTCTGAATGAAGGTACTATCCATATAATAGATATAGGGGAGATCACATACTTCCTATGGCATCCATGTTTGTCTGCCGTGGGGCTCAAATTTGGGGTATTCGGGTCTACTCGAGACAACCCGAATCTCGGCCGACCACAAGCAGGCGCTGTATATTTGTTATTATGCGTCGTCTTAAACCTCATCAATGATGTGTCATTTAGGTGCGCCTAGATTTAACCAGCACGCATATATACACAAGAGCACTTAAACAAAACAGACGGAAAAGGTTTGTGACAAGTTATGATGCATTTTTTGGAATAAACTGAAAGCCCACAATTTTGTGTCCATACAGGAATAAAAATGGAACCAAGTCCATAATTCCCTCTAAAATCTATCTGATTATGTATACAACAGCAGGTGTAAATAAAAATCCAGAATGCAGGGCCCATTGCTTGTATTTGCAGTCCATCCTGTATTTTGTTCTCCAAGAGTTTTTTGTTAGGCCTATACGATGTATCAAAATTAAGGTAGCCAGCGATGAGCCATGCAAGAAGCTGGATTCTTTTATACTCCTTAAACATTGTGAAGAGGCTGCAAGAACCTGTATGAATATATTTTTCTTCATATTTTCTGTTCCAGATTGACGTCACCTTTATTGGTGATTGCATTGGCGTTTGTGTTTGGTGCTTGTTATTTCATCAGTGTCAAAAATGAGAGTAAAAAACTCGCAATTGCAGGTAAGAAATCCTATGATGATATGCAGGGGTCATAGGGACTGGGCCAGATGACTTTGTCCCTATGATGATATGCAGGGGTCATAGGGACTGTGCCAGATGACTTTGTCCCTATGATAGTATGCAGGGGTCATAGGGACTGGGCCAGATGACTTTGTCCCTATGATGATATGCAGGGGTCATAGGGACTGTGCCAGATGACTTTGTCCCTATGATGATATGCAGGGGTCATTTGTCCCTATGATGATATGCAGGAGTCATAGGGACTGGGCCAGATGACTTTGTCCCTATGATGATATGCAGGGGTCATTTGTCCCTATGATGATATGCAGGGGTCATAGGGACTGGGCCAGATGACTTTGTCCCTATGATGATATGCAGGGGTCATAGGGACTGGGCCAGATGACTTTAGATATATTGAAACCCGACACATTTTAAAGACAAAGTACCCATGTGGACATTTTAAGGATGTACATATAGGAGGACTGGTGGAAAACCATCAAGTTGCAGTATTGTATTTGCAGAACTGCGCTGTTCTTTAAAAAAATAATGGACCATTGCCATTGAATGGGACACAAACTTACACCTGACTCAAGGAAACATGCAAAATCTTGAAAAATTAGGCATAATTTTCCTCGAGATTATTTTCTTTCAGACACTTGTTGTTAAGCTTTTCTGCGTACTGAATCACATATATATTCTGCTTATGCACATATTTCCAGTTTGTGATTTACTAATTTTGATTGTTTAATTATGCTCACATTGGCCCGTTAAGAGGCGGGTGTTTACAGCCCCATATGAAATGAAAAAGAACCTTGAGATAACCTATAGCCAAGCTTACATTTAACTAAATAATGACAATCATGTTCAGTTATTATGGGCAGATATCTGTCACCCATCACGTTAGCAATAATTACACATAAGAAAATCATAATAACTGACTGTTAACTATTTTTTTAGCCATGAGCATGAGCATTTCCAAAAGTTATCAAATGCACTCATTTATAAAGAAATCAAGATTAAATGCCATATGCCAGGACTTAAATTTATGAGAATTTATGACCATATTTAGAAAAAACGGTGCCCTGATGTACACTCCCGGTCAAAAAAGTGTTTGCGCACCAAACCTTTAACCGGCCTTATCTCGAGAACCGTTCATCAGTTGCGCCATATTTTTTTGGATTTATATTTCACATACATATCTAAAAAACTGAATGAGAATTGCATTTATCGCATTTGAAAATATGGCGTGCTAAACATATTTTGTACTTTCTCCTGCACATAATAAACGGAGTTTAAATACATAACTGCACATTGGTTGGAAAACTTTTTACCTGAGAATGTTCTTTACGGCTACATGGTGATAATGAGCATTGAATAATAAACAACATAGGAACATATCAAAAAGGGGTGTTGTGTATTTGTATATGGTCCAGGAAAAACACTTTTGACCGGGAGTGTATTTCGGATCATAGAGTGTCGTGATGCATGATCCTGTCACTAAGCATGTTGGGACGTTGCATTTCAAACTTTTAGGGATGCGCAGTATTATGTAGAGTTACACGTTCATCAAAAGAGGTTGTGTTTGTAGATTTTTGTGAAAAAAGCTAACAAAAAGTTGCCAAAATAAAAAGTTTGATGATTAATTTTTGTTATTTGGTTCAGCGTTGGTATGATATGGGAAATTATTGCCTTCTCGGTTACATATCCAGGCTCACCTGCGCATTGCCTGGATATGAAACTTCACAGTTGATAATGTCCCATATCATACCTCTGCTTCACCAAATAACCAATAAACCCATTGGCCATGGTGGAGTTGGAACTGGGGACCTTCTGGTTTTACGGTCCTTAACTGTTCTTTCAGATCCCATTTTAAAAAGCTCTTTGAAATACTTGGATAAAACACAAGACAAATATGTGTTTGAAGTTTCAACTCCATGTCATACCTAACATATATGTTCAAAATTATTTTACTATCCAAAGGGCCATTCATTTCCCCACTAATGAGCATATTTCTTCTCTTTTGTATCCAGGGTATGAGTTAACATTGGCTCAACAATACATGGGTGTGGCCTGCGTATCACTGCCTTTATTTTTCGTAGCTGGTGCAACGTCTGCTGTGTTCTGGGTTATAGGTAAGTTCTACTGCTAAAAGATATTTGTGATAAGATAAAAGTTAAATCAATAGAGAATGAGTCAGAAGTTTAGAATACCGGTAGTCATTTATTTGTGAATAAGATACAAGATTTGTTAGTTACAAATTTTTCATGTTATTTTCCCCCTCCACCTGTTCTCATTTGTATTTTTGCAGCGAGTGTATCAGTTGTCATGACCACCTATTTGATTTCAGTTGTTCATAAGCTGCATAATATTTAGACAAGATGACAATGTAACCAGCTTGTCATCTATTTTCTTATTAACAGTTGAGGATGATATTGACTCAAATCAAAATAGAATGGTCTTGTCATAATATCGGGGGGGGGGGGGGCAGTCAAATATGAATATGTGCAAGGTCCCCGCTACAACAGACTGGGGCATTTGGTGAGAGCACAAGCTCAAAAAATGAGAATGAGGTATCATTGGGTGAGAGCATGAATTTTCACATTCGGTGAGAGAAAAATAAAAAAATATTGGGGGCTCAGTGATAAAAAATAAGGGGTCAGCATAATTTTAGCATTCGGTGAGAGAAAAATATAAATATTTATGGGGTCTTTAGCAGAGAGCACATGCAATTTGTAAAATATACGGTCTTTGGGTGACAGCGACGCTGAAAAGGGGGGTCTTTTGAATACGTGTCACCTCTAGAATGGGACTGCCATGGAAGTTCACTAGTAAGTTATTGTGGATTGAGAAATTTGGTTCATTATATACAAATTTTGTTTTGAACCAACTAAAGTAGACAATTAAAGCCTCGTCCAATCAAAACAAAAATGTGAAAAAGTAGACATATAAAATTTGGGTTGGGTCAATTTCATCAAATATTGCCCTTTATTTTAAAAGTGTCACTCTGATTTTCCTTTGTATCTTTCAGGTGCTTCGTTCTTCTTCATCATGATCCATGCTGTTTTCTATGAGCCCATGCCTGCTGATGGCTTAGAAGCTGACCTAGAAATGGAAGAAGTGTAAGCACTCCAATCACTGTTTCTGCCACAAATGAAGGCAGATTTCGAAAAAGGCACCATTTTGTGAACCACTATAGAGAGCAATTTGGGGCATGATCTGGTTTGGTATACTGAAACTGGCCAAAATTGTTTCAGACATGAAGCATGTGTTTAAAAACTACTTGCTTAAGGTCTGACATTTTAAATGTAGCATTACTAGCAACTTTGACAAGTGAAAAAAAGTTTTTTAAATGACTGACATAAAGCACTGGTTCTGTTAGAACATACATGTAGGGTGTCCCTCAAATTGAGCTCTATAGTAGTGATTAGCACTTTGAATTGGGTATATGCTGCTTGAAATCTCACTTTCAAATCTGTGGTAGCTGTGCAAGTTCATGTGAAATGGTTTACCAAATCTGTAATATGAAATTCCATGTTACTGCTTAAAGTTACATTTTCACAAGACAGGTTAAGGACATAAAAAGTTCAGTTTTCTACTGTAACTCAATATACTATGCAGTTTATCTATCATTTTGTTTCAACATCCTGTAGAAGGAATGAAAGAGAAATAACTAATCTAGAAAAGTTATCTTTTCCAGAATGTGTAAAACATTGAGATTATTATTGCAATCAAGTCGCTGGACTTACTTTTGTTTTGAGTGCGACGTTTCACATCCTATCGCGGATGCATCCTCTGGCTGACTGGTTATCTTGCGGCAAAAAAGGTTGTTGACCCGTTTCGGGGTCAATGAACTACCGGAAACATTGAGGAATCTTCTTAATGGTTGATGTGTAGGCCCCCGGCAAAGTGTAGCGCAGTTTCAGGTAGTTCATTGACCCCGAAACGGGTCAACAACCTTTCTTGCCGCAAGATAACCAGTCGGCCAGAGGATGCATCAGGGATAGGATGTGAAACGTCGCACTCAAAACAAAAGTAAGTCCAGCGACATGATTGCAATAATAATCTCAATATTTATTCTACCTGGATGATTGACAAATTTCATAAATAAATTTGTAAAACATTTCCTCACATGTTACAGAAGATCCCTCCAAATAAATTCATATATTAAATTTTAGAAAAGCTCTTTTCTGCGGACACACATTGAATTTATCATGATTATAATTCTAACCTGTGGAGTGCACCATCAAATGGATAAGACAAGGCTTAACATTTACATGGATACTGGATGGATATCATAACTTATTGTGAACTGCATGAGTGCTATATTGATACAGAAGTGATGATATATATAGAGAGATAACATCTTTGATAGGCTACTCAAAACAGTGCTAGAGCATTATTTCATAATTTTAGATCAGAACCAATGTTTATATCTTAGTAAAATTTGTGGTTCAAATCTATAACATAATTTCTTGGGACTAAATGTTTCATGTGACTTTTAAATACAGGCTGCAGTGCCTATTGCATTTGTAAACAATAAGACCATGTTCTCTAAAATTGTATTATCATTGTCAGAGGAGTTGTGACATCCAGTTTAGTTTCATATTATTCACTGCATGAAATAATTCCTCAGTGCATGCTCACATCTGCTTTTCAAAAATACAGGGTATCCACTAAATTGAATTTCATGCTTTTTCCCAAACCTGCATATAAGACCCACATTACATGTTCCTGCGGCCTTCACTTTGTGATTAGTTATTTGTCATGTTAACATACATACAGGTTGGTGTCATGACTGAGTCAGGCAGCTACCAAGTCATGTAGAGGTTGTTTACAAGGCAAGTTGATGAAGTTACTTGCATGCAAGGTTCCCTTTGTTGACAATTACAATTTTATTTGAAATTGAGACATTACAGCACAATCTGATAAGTTTCTGAAGGTATCAATATCACAACAGGGAAAATCCCAGTGACCATTAATTGCTTTTCTATCCTAAGCAAAATATGGTGCCAATACTCAATTAGTATCAATTTTTGTCTACATGAAATTTGTTAATTATAGGTTAATAAATGCGCATTTCATACGCGAGTGAAATGAGACAAAATCAATGCACGGGCGGTCAATTTTGATGCGTCCAATTCACGAGGCCCGTAGGGGCCGAGTGCATTGGACTGCAATCAAAATTTACCGCAAGTGCATTGATTTTGTCTCATTTTACGAGCATTATGGAATGCAAATTTATTAATCTAATTCATACACGACAGAAAAATAATATTGCATCTTTTGTGAAATGAAATAAGGCCTTTAATATGACCATCAAAGTCCAAACCTTCTCTAAACTAAAAAAATAATCACCCGACAAAAACAATGAAACATTCACACGCACTAAACGCCCGCCACGCAAACCGGAACGCAACACGCGCAGTGCATTGTGAAAATCAACTGCACTCCGCGTACTTTATATTCTTGCGTCCTGCGGATTGGTTAGGTGACACGCGCAACACACGCGGAGTGTATGAATCAGCCTTAAATTTGTTGACCTAATTGGTGGTTGTCTTATTCATCAGTAACAGTCATCATAATAGTGCCTCCTTATTTTAGAAATAAAAAACTGAATTTTGCAACAAATGAAAGAGATGATAATCAATCACCAAAATTTACTTTTGTATAAATTGAAAATAAATATTGTAATTAAAGACATTCGTTCAAATAAGCATGCTTCACGCTTCTTTCCAACTTATTTGTGCTAAGTTGATGGTGATATTCCAAACTTAAGGCTGTGTTCACACTAATTAGTCATGACTAATCGTGAGCGGCTCTAGAATGAGACAACTTACCAGTTACATTCACACATGGACAAGTATTGCGCGTTAAAACTAGTGGTGTGTCACTTTTAGTCACAAGCGAGACACTTTCAAGAATTGCGTTCACACTGGAAATTTGCTTATGAGTGGCTCACAAGCAAGAACATAGTCTTGACCAAATTTTTATGTGTGAAAAAGCCCTTATTGCTTTGGTTTGGATAGCAATCAGGATTGTCCAAAGTACCATTGACATCACAGCTAATCACCTTTTTCTTCTGCATGTTTCTGTTCCACAGGTCTTTTGGGCAATAAAGTTTTCTTCTGCTTTTTCATCCTGCCATCACCACCTCCACCAAGCTAACATCAAACTGATTCAATGGCATCTGCCAACACCTTGCATTCCAGCATGCAGCATCAATATCATTTTTTATTGTTGTTGAATTTGTGAACGCATATCTGTAGCAAATACGCATTGGTCTCTGACGCGAGCGTACATTTTCAATGTTGTTTTGTTCGCGTTTATGCTAAAGACTCTTGACACGCATTCACAAATTAAATCCAACAACTATAGTGCTCTTGGGATTTGTTCCGATCTTTCAGGGTCAAATGTTGTATTTCCTCTATTAAAGACCTTAGCACTTTGGAAAATTGACCCAAGATTTCTGAAAATGGCACATTGTAACCATAGAATACAAAAAAGTAACATACAATTAATTATTTGTGTGTAAATTCAGTTAAAAAATGTAAGCTGAAATATTTAGCCCGGTGTGATTTTTGGTTGAGGGGTTACACACTGTAGATTAAAAAAATGTGCCTTTTCTATTCATCAGTCAGTCTCAAACTCAACAATTTTGACACAAAAGAGATAGATTGTGTCTTGTCTTACACAATCTTATTGCTTTTTGTCAAGAACTGGCTGATTGAACAAGAAAATTCACATTTTTAACACATTTTTTTCACTTCGATTAATTTTCCATCAATACTTAACCAATTCTGCAACATTTGGTTTTAAAAAGAACACACTAGGGTTGTTCAAATCTTTAGTTTACGAATTGTTAACAAACTGTTTTTTCAGCTCTTGTAAAATTTACAATTTTGTAAATCAATTCGAACAATATAGTGAGAATTTGTTTTCTTTTTGGTTCTGTTACATCTTGTGATAGTTCATAACCGGTTCATAAGCATGTTACATGATGTTAATGTATAGCTGAATTCATACTTGAATCACATTTGTCTTGATCAGATGTGTTTCTTTTAATTTCCACTGCAAATGACCTTGAATTCTCTTTCAAAATGCAGTTGGATTGTAACATCAGATAATATGAAACGCAATGAAAGTTCAGCTTTTCTCAACTCAGTTTGCCTTTTTCATATTGATCTATTAAGCTCAAAGCATCAAATTTGTGCATGGTCTTGTGTGTGCGCTTGTATTTGTGTTTTGTGGTTCAGGTTTAGTACAGTATTGTATGCCGCAACACAAAAAATAGATTAATATTATCACTGTAGAGAGAATACTGCTTGTATTATCATTGCATATTTCATGGAGCACTTTGTGGACATGTAATGCTGATTCTTGGTGAGAAATATCCCTACCAAGACATCATAGTTGTTTAGTCTTGTGCTGGGAAGAGTTTAGGTTTTCTCTTCCCAGGTCTTGTGTAGGCGTACATCAAGAGACCTGTACGTTTGCATCATTTCATAGTCGCCATGCTGCAGTGCCAAGTTAATTGTCTGTTTCAATGCGTATGTAACACGTAGTGTATGAATTAGGAATAACACATCTAATGAATTTATACTCTGTTGCGGGAAAACTATTTATAGAAATATATTATTTTTATACACATGTTGTGTTTTTGTATAGTTAATATTTATGTAAAAGGTATCAACATTTATAAATATTGATTGTAAGACTGTATTGGGTACATTATAAGTGTGATATGTGGGCTGCCGAGACAAAGGATGCATTTGTCTGCTCGTACATATTGCTCATTGTACATATCTGATGTATATGCTGCAATGAGCTACATGTAGAAGACGACAAGTGCATCCTTTTTGCCGTGGTGGCCCATAGCTGTCCCTTATTCATCCCGATGCTGTCTAGATACCTACAATCTTACTTTTATGTATGTATGTATGGCCCACATCATATTTGACAGCTTTGAGTGTATACAAGAATATAGTGCTCAAGCTATGTATTGTAAATATGCAAACCAAAATCATATGGACCACAATATATTCTTGCATCCCACAAGACAAGAAAGCTGTTCATCATTAAATTAAAATTATTATTTATACCAGGATGACTTGATACAAAAATATGACCGTGATGGTATTGTACTTGGCTATATATTGTCCCAGACAAGCATATTTTACACTTGGCAGCACTCTGGTATAGATAATAAAATAGAAGAAGTATTTATAAATTGAATGGGAAAGTGTGTATTAACAACCTTATTTTGTCTCAAGTTTAATAAATATTGACTACTGTAACAAGTTTGGTTGAATTATTTCTGGGCAAGTATCTGATAAGTAATGCTATATTACTTCTAAATTCAACATAGTATTTTAGAATGAAAGTTCATCTGTGTTGGTAATTAACAAATCTGTTATATTTAAACTTCGGATCACAACACATAGATTTACCTTGTTAGAAATGTTCATCTGCTATCACTGCAGACTTCCAGACAAGTTGCCTAATGTATATGACCCATGTCTGACGTCATTGGCTAAGGTCAAGTCATCATGGGAAGTCATTGGCTAGGTCAGGTCATCGTGGGAAGCGGGTCATTTGGATGAAGAAGTGTGCAGCGATAGCAGATGAAAATTTCCAACAAGATAAATCTATGTGTTGTGATCCAAAGTTTAAATAAAATGTATTTCCAACATAGTATTGTTTTGATATATTCATACAATGTACAAGATCACTGTTGGCTGTCTGCAGTAATCAATCAACTTCATTTGTTGATATTCATATGATATTATAATATTATGCAGAACAAATCCAGAAAGTAAACCCTACATTTGGCCATCATCTATGGGTGATATCTTGATTGGCTGGTTTGGTTTATTGCCTTTCCCACAAATCCCCAGAGCAGTGTTCCCACTTTTGAGCTTGTGCCAATTTGACTAATTTTTGCAAAGTTGAAGAGGTGTTTGTGTGACAATAAATAAAGCAAGAAAAAGCATCTTTTTCACATATCTTCAGAAACCTGTTGCACCAATTTCTGGCTCTAGCACCAATGGCGCACCATTAGACCTTAGCAGGAACACTGACCCAGAATGTGATCTAGATTGATACTTCACATTGCACTACTAAGTCACCAATAGTCAAAGTCATGACTATCAACTGTCCATGACAACTATTCGACTAATTCGTTTCTGCTACAAATCACACAAGTTTTCCCTCTGAAGCGACATGTACAGATTGCATTCAACTGTGCATAGCTTTAAGAACTGTAATTATCT
>JXSR01S042543.1:16970-28245 GCA_000969725.1 Ophiothrix spiculata | reverse complement strand
ATAACCGGCCAGAACCGGAGATTCTGAATGGTCAACCGCATGAGTTTTGACGTGCTCCCAAGTGGTTTATACAGTCTGCATGGTATCTCCCCTGTAAATAAATAAATCTGCACCAAACCTATAGAACAGTCATACCTACCGATAATGAATGCTTCCAGCATAAACACTTACAAGTTCGGTCTCAATTTATTGAAGACATAATCAGGTAACTTTGTCTAGCATTTGTTGAGAGGATGTTTTTTTGGTTTTTTTTGATAAAGAACTACGCAAGGGCTTATAAGATTGCATAATAAATATGTTTGCAAAGTCGATTTTATTATTAATCATAGAAAAAAAAAAGAGTTCCAAATGTGTTGGCTCACCCCGAAAGGGGACACTTTGCATACGATAACAATTTTGATTTTTCATTTCATCTGTTACAGCATTTTCAAAGCCTTAAAATGACACCTTAACATGTTGAGATTGCTCAAGGGAATCAAATTTTACAATAGAAAATCTGCTGGATTATTATTTGCTTTAATTTTCTGCTGCCTATTTTCACCAGTTTCTTGAAAAGTGTTCTGTCGTAAAGTGTTCCTTTTCGGGGTAAGCCATCACATATTGTGATGGTAACATTTGCAACAACAAACAGATTGACTTATTCTAACACCTCTTTCTGCAGAGCCATATTTTCAAAATTTGCATAAAGTCACAGTAAAAATTACAAAAATAATAACTGATATCAATTGCATCGTATATATGATTGTGAAGCTACTCTCTTCAAGGACTCCACAATTCCTTATTTATAACATGTCTACTCTTGCTAAAGTATTAGCATACTCACTGTATAACATCAACCCAGATAATATCACGTGTACATAAAGGCAACAACACCCCCATGTCAACATAAACACTTGTACATTTTAAACCCTGCAAAAAACAAGTACTATTCTTCTCAAAAACCATGTTAACAACACACTTCACTTGCATCAAAATGGCACTTAGATGTCATTTGATATTAGAAATGCAACTTGAAAAATGTTTTTAAAGTGAATCTGACAAAACAGTATGCAGGTAGACCAGACGAAAATAGACATTTCGACAAAATATTTTGTATGAATTGGTGAGAAGTAGGGAAGCTTATGCTGAAAGGTTATGCTCAGCTTTCTTCTCACAAAATAAGATATTACATTTACAAATAATAGGTAAAAATAACCATTCCTTACACATTTATAAGAAACAGTAAAGATGTATTTATTTCTAGCCAACAACCCCCTATCTACCTTTAAAATTGAAAAATATCTCCTTGTGCATTTGAATCACACTTTTAAGAAATATTTTGGTTGTTGGGACTTTTTGGGAATTTTCACCTTTCCATTGACTTTAAAAATGACACACATTTTATTTGATATTTAAAATGCAACTTGATAAATTATAACAAAATAATGAAACCACTGGAGATGGATAAACAAGTTGAAAGAGTAGGAAATGAAACTAACATAATGTGTAGAGTCAAAACCAAAGTTGATTTAATGGTGCAATTTGAAGCACTCCCGCTCCTTAAAGTATTTCCGCACAAAAACTTTACTCAGCCATATCTCAACCTGGGAGGTGTACTTAGTACCGAAGTGATTACGGGGATGTGCCGTAAACTTGGGTAGCAAAATCAGGATGTCTGGTATGCCAATGGGTCCTTTTTCTTTGCAAAATGGTATTTTGATGGGGCTGTATTTCTAAATTTTCTGAAATTTGCACCGAAATGACGCAAATTTTGGATTATTTTCTAAATTTCAAACAAAAATCAGCCTAAATTTGTGCCAAATTAGCATTAAGTTTCGCAAAAAAAAAAACAATTTGGGCATTTGGTATATGGATGTGATCCCTTTTTCTTGAAAATTGGTATATACATGGGTGGTAATTCACATTTCCCAGCAGCACACCCATACTAAAACCAAATTTGAGTAAACCCCACCTCAAAAGGCATTTATCCCATTTTTGTCATTTTTTGATAGAGTCTATATAGTATAATTATTGAACTATCTAATCCGGAATAATATTCTTTGCATTTGAAAATTATGGTGCGTAATGCACATTACTACTTTCGTCTGCACATAAAACAAAAATTTATTTACATTTCTGCGCATTTGCTTTAAAACTGGGTTTAAAACTTCCAACCGGAAAATATTATATCCAGTTACAAGGTAATAATGATGTTATATAAAATTGATAACTTACATATTAATAAGATTTGTACTTGTGGTGTGTTTTGTATATGGCCCATGAAATCAGCCATTTCTATGGCGATTGAAGATCAGATATTAAAACAAACATTGATTAATTCGTATTGAATAGATAAGTTACCTATACATGAATCTTTGATGATTTTAGGTATTATTAAAAAAAATGAGGTTTCTGAACGTTTTGAATTATGCGGAAATACTTTCGAGCGGGAGTGTATGTGACCGTACACCACAAACTTTCAGTAAAGTTAGCCCCTGGTTTTGTTGCATTTTATAATCTAATAAAACATAATTTCAGCTTTAATGATACTTGTTTCAAGTTCTTTTTTTTTTTTTTTTGTATTTGTGATGACTCACCCCGAAAAAGGGGACTTTGATAGAACACTTTTCGAGAAACTGGGGAAAATAGGCAGCTAAAAATAAAGAAAAAAATAAGAATTTCCAGCATATTTCCTGTTGTAAAATGTGATTGCCTTAATGAATTAGACAAGTAACGTGTCATTTTAAAGCTTAGAAAGTGCTTTAATAGATGAAACAATAAAATCAAAATCGATATCATCTGCAAAGTCCCCCCTTTCGAGGTGAGCCATCACATTTATTCCCTGTGCTTGGGTCTGGTGGTGGGAGAAAAATACAAAGATTCTACACCAGACCCCTTCTCTTAACTCTTACTAAATTACACAGATAGATGCATAAAAACACATTTGTTTCAAGTTCTTATGACACCCAGACGTGGAATTCTTTGAAGTATGACAAGTCTGAAAATGTAAAACCAAGAAATCTTGTACCAAAGTGTTCAATTCATTTTTTGGAGTTGAAATAATAGCTGGCATTTTACAAGGAGTTTAAGAAAAGCATGAACAATTCAAATACACAAAAATATGAATTTTGTTAGAATACGACTGTTACATGAACTTTCCTCTATATTTCTAAATATAAAAATGCCAGCTTTCCAGGATGTTCTTGGTGAACAGCCACATATCTCCAGAGCAGTTTACAATGAATAGCTAGGACAGGGATACGTGGTCGAAACTTATATATCCATAATTTCACGCTGTTACTAGAGAAAACAATCATTTGGTAATGTCCTTACAAAGTCATGTCAACATCACACTTCAAAATAGCACTTGCATGTTATTTGATAGTTGAAGTAGCTCATGAATGTATGACAAATTCTACGAAAAATGACTGCTCAAAGGCACAAGGCCAGGCTAAACATCATACAAAACATTGTGTAAGTAAGCTTGCTTTTGTACAACATGAATTGGGAGTTACAATCAAGAAATGAAGTTGACAGGCTATAAATATGACAGAAGCACCAAAGCATCCTTTACACTTTTAACTTATTGTAGGGACGGATCAAGGTATTTTCCACCAGAGTGGGGCGCCATTTTAAAGGCACCTTGTGGCACCTGTTTTTGAACATTAATATTTATTTTCAAGGAGAGAAGCCATTATAAAAACACATTGGCAGCTTGGCACAAACTTAAATTCACTTACCCCTTTGCAAATATAAGGGGCAACTTTAAATCTACCCCTCACCTACATCGATGTACAAAAAATACAAAAATGCACCTCTAAAAAAAACCTTTAAAAATAACTGTATACTATTGGTTACCAATATCCCTTACCCTTAGGGTTGAGCTGTTTAGTATAGCTTGAGTTCTTCTATCCATACATATCAATTTCATGTCATAATTATGATGACATCACAAAATACAGCAGTCTAGACCTGAAAATCACATTTTGCAAGCTTGTTCAGCTTAAAAAATCCTTTTAAAAAAACCTTTAAAAATAACTGTATACTATTTGTTAGCAAGGCCCTTTACCCTTAGGTTTGAGCTGTTTGGTATAGCTTGAGAGTTTTTCTATCCATACACATCAAATTCATGCCATAAGGCCAAACAAATTAATTGTTATGTTGCCCTCAGTGACCGACCCTATTCAAAAATTATTAAAAAAATATTAGGGTTGGGAAAGCACCCAATTTTGCTCAGTTTGGGTGTTTTTTGAGAAAATAGTGGAAAATGCACCCACATTTGGTACTTTAGGTGCTTTTTAAAAATAATTTAAAAAAAATATTTCCGACTGACCGACTCAATTTTTCAGAAATCCCACTTGAGGGCAACACAACAATTAATTATTTTGGCCTAATTATGATGACATCACAAAATGCAGCAGGTCTACTGAAAATCACATTTTGCAAGCTTGTACAGCTTACAAAAATTCTGCTAAAAGCTTTATCTGATTTTGATGTTATTTTATACTACAAACAATGGAAATAGGAATTCCAATATTAAAAATAACAACCTACATGGTTATGTGGCAATCATCCCATCAACCCTAAAATTTTGACAGCTTGTACGCACTTATAAAGTGGGAGTATCCTCAATCCCTTTTATGCAAATGACCAAACAGATAATTATACACATCTCACACATGCAAGCATCCGAGGCAAAAACTCATCTAATATCAAGGGTCGGTATTAAGGTTCTTTAGTTAGGTTAAGCTTACATAATATCTGTTACTTTCAATGAAGATCATGATCATTTTGATCCATTTGTCCATTTGATACGAAAAGAAAGTAGAACAATATGTTTCATTACATTAACCTTCCTCATAAATTACTTCAAGGCAAGTTTGTTTTACTTTATATCCTTAAAAGGTACATTTTCTGTACATCAAGATTTATGTTTCTGCTACTAAATCTCTACAGTATCTAATGAAGGCAACAAATAAGAAGTCCTGTAAATTTACATGTCAACTAGAAATTCTTAAGAGTCTTAATAAAAAACTAACTGCAACTATAGCTGTCTTAAAACACTGATTGTACCATAGGTTTTTGTGTAAAACATCAAACCAAAATAAGGATTTCTCCTGAAAACTTAACACATATCAGTGCCATATCCTTATTTTCTAGATACTTCATTGTCTTTAATAATATACATTCATCTAGTAAATGCAAGTCCATATTACAACTTTGTCAAATCTCTGGGCAATGTGATGACGTTTCAAGCATCTTAACCATGCATGATTCATTATCTATTTTTGTATTAAAATCTCCTCATAGAAGTACAAAAAGTAATGAAATACCTAATTTCTACGAAAGCTTTAACCTGAATACACCAAGACCAATTTACATCGTTAAGTGTCTCCCACTTCACATCATGAGATCTTTAAGCTTGCGTGAGATTATTTGTTGTATTTTGATGCGGTCAAGCCCACAAACGTAGGAGGCTAAACTGCTAGGATGTTTACTAAATGGTTCTATAATTGTAACTCTATTGCATACATTGTTCCCAATATGAATGCCATAATAAAATAGCTTTTACAGATGTACATTGAAAACAGAACAAAAACTTCCGATATAACATCACTGAATGGTTTTCAAATTGTGAAATTTGATAGCTCCTTTAATTTTGCTATATATTTGGCGTTAAAAGCTAAGGTTTCATGCAGCATTTGACAAACAAAAAATGGGTTAGTGCAATGAAACCAAAACTGGATAGTGTCTAGAATTGTTTCATGCACTAAAGCAGTTGATTTTATGAAAGATCAAGTTATATGGAAACCACTTTTGAACTAGTCTTTGTTAAAGACCCTCGTTAATGTCCACAAACCAACGAGCGTCAAAGGTGCGAGTTATTTCAGGGAAAATTTTGCTCACCAAGGGATTGCAGCAACAGTGGGTTAGTTTGTTTCACTTGCACAGTTTCTTGGTCTGTAACACAGACTTCTTTGGAACTACATTAGAAAAAACGAAAAGTGTAGGAACATTCAAATACACTTTTCAGAATTGTTTCCTCATCAATGTCAACATTATAGCAAAATTGTCTCTTCAAAATTGACCTTCATGTCTGTTTATGACCAATCTATTTGAAATTAAATATTGTTCCATATATTCAAACTTCAAAATTTCAACACCTTCTCTTTGACACTCCAAGTTAACACTACAAAATTGTTTGGTTGAGAGAATTGCAGATTTTTCTTTAAAACTTTAGAACAAGGTTTAAAGGATCTCAAAGAAACCATTCAGTTTGAAGAGACTGAAATCTCATTTTCAAAGCTGCATAAAACTGTGGGATTGATTATACAGAAAATACTGTATATTCTTGTATATTTTATGACATAAATACTTTGATTAGGAATTGATTGAAAAGATTAATAATGCATATAAAGATTCTTAAATTTTGTGATTCAGCATACAGTAGGGAATTATAAAATATAGTCTTTCCCCCCAAATATAGACCCATTCTATATTTGTACCCCATTTCAAGCAAAAATACCTCTGTAATTGCATAGAACAAACCTATCCAAGTCTTCTACAGCTGGTTAGAAGTTTGTAGGTGCTCTAATTGCTGAGAAAATCAAATCTTGCAAAATGCTTGAAAAATCCAAGATGGCCGCCATTACCATGGCAACCAATACAATTTTTTGATTTTTTATTGTTAAAATTGTTAACAAGTGTTTATGTGTTCAATCCCAATATGACTTACTGTGCTATTATGTTGAATTTGAAAAACTGTCAAATCCCAATATGACTTACTTAATATGACACTTTAAGTGTCATTTTGGGTGTAAAGGTGCCTTAAGAGACAATTTGCATGGGATCCCAAATCACAGATTTGTGATGAACAATTCTAAGATCTTATATACCAAGCTGCATGAAATTGTGGGATTGATCATACAGAAAATACTGTATATCACGGTCAATTTATTCGAAAGTCTTGAGGAGTAGTCTGGCACACTTGAGATAGGGATTTTTCTTCTACCTATTCTGTTCAGTATCAGAATGGCACACTACTCCTGTGGCAAGGCGGGTTGGTGAAGTACTGTTAATACTTCCCTTTCACCAATGTAGCTAGCCAGTAGTTGTACGTGAATTTGGTTTACCGATTCCATACCCGTCTTGGTAGGTTTCCTTCGGGTACTCCGGTTTCCTCCTACATCTAAAAATTGGACTTCTTCCCATTATTTCCATGTCGTTCTCCCTGTCAGTTGTGTGATTGGCGTCTGTAAGCGACCTAGGATACTCTCCTGTGGAGCGCTGCGGCTGACACACAGCAGCACCTTGAGACCTTCGGGTAATCAGCGCACAGTATAAATACCCTCCATTATTATTATCATTATTATATTTTATGACATAAATACTTTGATGATGAAATTGATTCAAAAAGATTAATAATACATATCAAGATTCTTGAATTTTGTGATTCAGCATACAGTAGGGAATTATAAAATATAGTCTTCGTTTTGGAGATAATTGTTATTTTTACAGTGGTCTGTGAAATATTTATATGTGTGCAAGTATTTTGTTCCCCTATATATAATATAAACATCACTGATTTCAGGTTAGTTGGCCTAATTTCTGAAGAATATTCTGCCAGTACATGTACAATTAGTGAAGATGTATTCCTTAATATGGTCAATAACCTCCACATTTAGTTCCAAACTCATTACTCATGATGCTATTATTCTAGGGGGTCGCTTCAAAAGTCAACGGGCGGCTGACAACCCGGAACCGGTGGTTCTGGCTGATTGCCATTGTTTAGAACAATACCAACCAGCCAGACCTATTGAACAGTCTAAAAGCTTGTTTCAGACTAGCCTGTTGTGCTGTCGTACGACCGGCGTGACGTCAAAAAGTGCGCAAACTCGACCTTGTCGCATCTCCTTGCCATACGACAAGACGATATATCGATTACCCTGTCGTGATGGTCGCAACATCACGATATTTTGAGTTGGCATAAATTCAACTTTTCTTGCGACAGACCATTCCAGCAATATGCAAATGTGTTGTGCTACGGAACAACTCAAAATTTCAAATGTTTGGTTGTGTGCCGCAACGTCGTGTGCCGCAACGACAGCTAGTCTGAAACCACCTTTAGCGTTCCACAATGAATGCTTCCACCATAAAGACTTAAAAGTTCGGTCTGATTTTTTTGAAGACATAATCTAGTAACTTTACTGAGCATTTGTTGAGAGGATGTTTTTAATAACGAACTATGCAAGTCTGAATAAGATTGCATAATAAATATGTTTGCAAAATTGATTTTATTATTAATCATAGAAATAAAAATTTAAAAACCCCTAGAGTTCCAAATGTGTTGGCTCACCCTGAAAGGGGACACTTTGCAGATGATATCAATTTTGATTTGATCATTTCATCTCTTACAGGATTTTCAAAGCTATAAAATGACACCTTGCTTGTTGAAATTGATCAAGGCGATTAAATTTGTCAAAAGAAAATCTGCTGGCAATTCTTCTTATTTAAAAAAGATATGCTGCCTATTTTCACCAGTTTCTTTAAAAGTGTTCTGTCGCTCAGGGTGAGCCATCACTTATTGCATTTGTAACAACAATCAAATTGACTAATTCTAACACCTCTTTCTGCAGAACCATAGCTTCAAAAGTTGCACAAAGTTACAGTAAAGATTACAAAAATAATAATTGTTATCAATTGCATGGCATATAATTTTGAAGCTACTTGCTTCGAGGATTCCACAATTCTTTACTTATAACATGTCTACTCTTGCTAAAGTATTACCATACTCACTGTATAACACCAACCCAGATAAAGGCAACAACACCCCATGTCAAAATAAACACTTGTACATTTTAAGCCCTACAAAAAATAGGTACTTTACTTCTCAAAAACCATGTTAACTACACGCTTCACTTGCATTAATATGGCACTTGGATGTTATTTGATATTATAAATGCATCTTGAAAAATGTTTTTTAAAGTGAATCTGACAAAATAGTATGCAGGAAGACCAGACAAAAATAGACATTTCAACCAGATATTTTGTTTGAATTGGTGAGAAAAAGTAGGGGAGTTTATGCTGAAAGGTTATGATCAGCTTTCTTCTCACAAAATAGGCTATGAATAAGTACAAATAATGGGCTTACTATTCCTTATACATTTATAAGAAACAGTAAAAAAGTATTTGTTTCTGGCCAACAACCCCATTATCTACCTTAAAAATTGAAAAATATCTGCTTGTGCATTTGAATCACACTCTTAAGATATATTTAAGTGATGAGCACTCTCAAGAAATATCAACATCACATTTAACTTGAAAATGACACACATTTGATATTTAAAATGCAACTTGATAAATTATAACAAAATAATGAAACCATCACAGATGGATAAACAAATCGAAAAATCAGGATATAAAACCAAAATATTGGGTAAAGTTAACACCCAAACAGATTTAATGGTATAATTTAATATTTATGTATATAACTGTCCAACACAAACCTATATAGTAAAGTTGGCCCCGGGTCAATTTTGTTGCATTTTATTCCTGTAAAACACATTTTCAGCTTTAATGATACTTGTTTCAATTTTCAGCTTTAATGATACTTGTTTCAAGTTCTTATGACACCACAGACATGGAGTTCTTTTGAAGTACGACAAGTCCCAATATGTAAAACCAAGAAGTCTTGTACTAAAGATTCATTGTATGCCGATTTGCAATTCATATTTTGGAGCTGAAATAAAAACTGGCATTTTACAAAGATTTTAAGAAAAGCGTGAACAATTGAGACACTCAACAATTTCAATTTCGTCAGAATACGACTTTTACATATATGTACTTTGATCTGTATTTCAAAATAAAAAATGTCAGCTTTACTAAAGGTTTGAGGCGAACAGTCACATATCTCCAGAGCAGTCTACAATGAATAGCTAGGACAGAGATACGTGGTCTAAACTTATATATCCATAATTTCACGGTGTTATTAGAGAAAACACTCATTTGGTAATGTCCTCACAAAGTCATGTCAACATCACACTTAACTTGCTTCAAAATAGCACTTACATGTTATTTGATAGTTGAAGTAGCTCATGAATGTATGACAAATTCTACGAAAAATGACTGCTCAAAGGCATGAAGCCAAACTAAACATCATACAAAACATTGTGAAGCAAGCTTACTTTTGTACAACATGAATTTGAGGGTTACAATCAAGAAATGAAGTTGACAGGCTATAAATATGACGGAAGCACCAACGCATCCTTTACACTTTTAACCCATTGTAGGGACAGATCCAGGTATTTTCCCCCAGAGTGGGGCGCCATTTTAAAGGCACCTTGTGGCACCTGTTTTTGAACATTAATATTTATTTTCAAGGAGCGAAGTCATTATAAAAACACATTGGCAGCTTGGCAGAAACTTTAACTCACGTACCCCTAAATGTACCCCTCACCTGCATCAATGTACAAAAAATACAAAAATGCACCTCTAAAAAACCCTTTAAAATATTCTGTTGATGGGGTAAATCCACAGAATCGGGCGGGGAATCAGAACTCTGAATGAGGCCAAGTATGATAAATACACTACTTGATCTTGCTCTGAGTTCCTTTTCCCGTCCGATTCTGTGGATTTATCCAATCAACGGTGAGAGTATGTCAATTATAGATATGGTCTATAGCTTGAGATTTCTTCTATCCATACACATCAAATTCATGTCATAATTATGATGACATAGACCTGAAAATCACATTTTGCAAGCTTGTACAGCTTAAAAAATCTACTAAAAGTTCTATCTGAATTTGATGTTATTTTATACTACAAAGAATGGAAAAAGGAATCAAATATTAAAAATGACAGCCAACATGTTATGTGACAATATCCCACCAACCCTCAAATTTTGACAGCTTGTACCCACTTATAAAGTGGGAGTATCCTCAATCCCTTTTATACAAATGACCAAACAGATAATTACACATCTCACACATGCAAGCATCTAAGCTAAAAGCTCCTCTACTATCAAGTGTCTGTATTATGATGGACTAAAGTTGGGTTAAGCTTACATAATAACTGTTCTTTTTAATAAAGATCACGATCATTTAGATCCACTTGTCCATTTGATAACAAAGTAGACCAATATGTTCCATTACAATAACCTTCCTCATAAATTACTTCAAGCCAAGTGTTTTTTACTTTATATTCTTAAAAGGTATATCATCTATCTATCTATCTATGCGGTCGGAAGCCATGATGAATTTTCTCCACTGCTGTCTGTTTAGCATGAGTTTGAGAAGTT
>JXSR01S042543.1:0-10603 GCA_000969725.1 Ophiothrix spiculata | reverse complement strand
TTTTTACGAAGACTAGAGAACTTTAACATTACCTGCATGTCAGATTAGGGCTCTGTTAACAAAGTGCGACACTTTTTGGCAATTAGTTTTAAACATTGATCAAAAGATGTCGACCAATTCGTTAATCTTTGGCTTAAACTAACACTTATGGAAGAGACCTTAGGACATCAAACCAAGTGATATTGGAAAACCATTACTGATGCCACGACAGTTGTGAATTTAAGTATCTATGGAAGTTGTTTTCTTTAATGTGTGGACAGTGAAATAGCCTTGTAAATGAAGTGATAAAAAATGGCAGACAATGGTCAAATATTCAAAGTTTATTCAAACTGTAATTACACAGCAAAAATGGATAGGATTTAGCCTCCAAACGCCATAAGTTATTTGTTTCGTCCTATTTGATCTTCTTTTTAGCTAAAAGATGTTACCTTCAATCAAAATTGCAAGTATGGAACCAGGCAATCTTTGCACAGCTGATTTTATTTATAATTTACAAAATTGACCATAATTTTAGTTTCAGTTGTCGTACGACTGTAATTTTTTCTGTTTTGGAAAGATAATGGTCTCTATTACTTATAATTAAAAACAAATTTAGAGAATGTATCATACTTTTTGAAATGGAGTCACTTTAATCACTGTAAACTTCTTTTTGATACATCCTGTATAAAGGCATTGAAAATGTTAAAAGAGTGATTATTAATGACAATAATAACTTTGCACTATCTATTTTTCGGTCATTGTGTGAATTCTGAGGTCATTGTTTTGGACCTCGGTATTTTTCTTTGGGAGCTGCGCTCCCTCAGAAAAATACCTCGGTCCATAACAATCACCTCAGAATTCACACAATGACCTCAAAAAAGATGGTTGTCTAATTAACTAATTTTCCCTATATTCAAACTTTAAAATGTTTAAATCTTTTCTTAGAGACTCCGAGATATCACCATGAAATTGATAGGATGAAAGAATTGCATCTTTTTCTTTAAAACTTGAAAAATAAAGGATTTTAAAGAGAGCATTCAGTTTTTCAGTTTTAAGAGACAATTTGGATGGGATCCCAAATCGCAGATTTGTGGTGAACAATTCTGAGATCTTATATACCAAGCTTCATAAAACTGTGGGACTGATTATACACAAAGTATTGTATATCACGGTCAATTTATTCCAAAGTCTTGTATATTTTATGACATAAATACTTGGATGAGGAAGTTGATTGAAAAGATTAATACATATCAAGATTCTTCAATTTTGTGATTCAGCATACATTAGGCAAAGACAAGCAAGCAAGTCTCTGTTTTGGAGATTCTTGTTATTTATACAGTGCTGTGGTCTGTGAAATATTTAAATGTGTGCAAATATTTCCTTCCCCCATAAATATAATAAATCTCACTGACTTCCTGTTAGTAAGCATGATTTCTGAAAATTCCCTGTCATTTAGGTCACCATGTATTTATAAAATATGGTTAAAAATTATTTTCAATCTGAAACATCCACATCATTAATCGTGATGCAGTAAAGGACAAATTGGGGCTCTCCACACCGGCGTAATCAAGCTGAACTCACCTGGACTTAGCAGATCAGGATGCATCGGATAAACCTGATTTATGTTAATGATCATAGAAGCATATAAGTGATTGTACATACACATAGGCGAGAATTTAACATGGAAAAATCATATAGATGCAATATCGAAAACCATTTCAAGAAATACTAGTATGCTCACTAAACTAAGTATTATTTACCTGAAAACATATTGTATTCCTTATATTGTACATTAATTTTGCCATATATAAATTATGGAGTTCTTATATGGGGAAACACATATGAGACATACTTAGACAAAATATTAAGACTTCAAAAATGGGCTATTAGAACAATATCCAATAGTCATTACAGAAGCCATACGGGGCCCTTATTCAAAAAATATGATGTTCTGAATATATATGACATGTTTAAGCTTAACCTTGGAAGTTTTATGTACAAACAGCATACGAATCAACTTCCAAACATTTTCTCAAATTATTTTACCACACATGTTCAGATTCACAAATATAATACACGAAATGCTCAGGATTATAGTATTAATAAAACTAAGAAAGTATTCTCTGATCGTGCTGTTCGAATTGTGGACCAACCTTTTGGAAGTCTTTGAATAATGGCATAAAAAGATGCAAAAATATAAAAGAATTCAGAAAAAATCTTAAAATACATCTATTGTCAAGTTACAATTGAAACTAATTTCATGCTAATTTATCATTATATATCAATACTTAATCGGAGCATTTGTCTCGTTTATGTATTTGTGTGCGTTTTTTCTGTTGCTGTAAGTTAGGCTACTTTATTTAGTAACTTATTTTGTTTTCAGGGTATCATCACTCCAGGTCTTTTTGGCCTTTTGATGATGTCCTCAATATCATTTTTGTTTTACCTTTTGTTGTGTTTTTAACGAATGTTTGTGTGTTCTTGATATTGAAATAAAGTTTGATTTGATTTGATTTGAGGCGTAGTTGTGTTATTTGCACTCGCACACACATCCAAGCATGTCAATACACCCAACTGGAGTAAATTCCAATTGGCGCGAAATATACATTAATCTATAGATGAGTTCAGATTGACACTCCAGGGCCTTTTAAAATCCCCATTAACGATATTCTAGAAAAATAGTTATGAAGACGGTATCAATTCTCATTTGAGTGCATATATGGTACAAGATTTTTAAGAATGCCTTGTCTAGACTTATATGCAATGAAGTATTGCAAGTATCTAATGAACTTTCACCTTCACAAGTCACAAAATCTGTATCGTTTCATAAGAGTCAAACAGGAAAAGAGAGAGAGAGAAACAACTTACGTGTTCATTCAAAACCAGATTGCACATACACTGCGTGGCAGCCCTCCTAATCATTTCATGTTCTTCCCATATGTAATGTTCTACCTTAGAGAATCCACCTTCTTTCATAATCCTTGTCCTAATAAGAAAATAAAACAAAGTTTCATCAATTATCAGTCACTGCATGAATATAATAAGCTTGCTCCATCTGAGATACATAAAATTTCCATCTAAAATGCATAAGAACTTCATAAGATTTCACAATTTTATTGTGTGATATTCATGTAATTACATGGGGAAAAGACACGTTGCTCCAGGCAATAATATGTCGCAGCGGCAAACAAAATCCAAAAATTTCAACCAGGTCAACAAGGATGGTTGCTTTGCCTTTTATAGGAATAAAGGTATAAAGATCAAGAAAACTGATGTTTGCCACAACCTCAGGTTCCCTTTATTTGTCTATTCTGTCTCATTCGTTTGGTCTCCCTCTGTCTCTCCACTTTTTTTTCTTCGTCTCATCTCACCACATTTGATTTTTTTTCTATTTTTTGTGTTTGTCTACCTGTTTTTATGGCAACCCTGTATTTAGTGTGCTCACTATTAGGTGTGTCATGGCTTTTGCCAATTGTTATAAATGAATAAAGTGCTCTGCTTCCCACCAGAGGTCCGCGGGGCTATTATCAGAACAAAGGTGGAATAAGCCAGCTCTGCTTGGTTTCGTGCAATCCCTGCCTCATTTGTCACAGATGGATGTCTTCCAAAGATGTGCTATCCACATCATTGAGTTTTCTAATGAGTGCCTCATCTCTCACTGGGCTCGACCTTTGGGGTAGGGTCCTTGCGGGACTCCTGAACTTCTTTGTCAACTCTCCAGGCAGCTAAGCCTGTCATGGGTGCTCTGTTGGATCCTATAACTTCAGTGTAATTTTTGTGTAATCCATGCAACAGATTACTTAGCGACAACTATTTTGTGTACTTGTATCTGATTGTGTACTTTAATGTACCAATACCATGTATACACTAACCAAAACTTGTAATCGATTTCAGTTGAATTTTGAATTTTAAATCATGATAAAAGACAATGACAAAACATATTTTCCATTGAAATTATTCAGCCGGATAACAGAGTAATACGTATAAACGAGGTTCGGATAAAAGAGGTTGCACTGTATATAATAAACAATGAACTCGAATTCATTCTGATCAGGCTCGCACATCTCGTATAGTAAATGACCTACATATCGATACAGAAATAGCCCCAGTCACATAGACCAGGGGCAATGAAAAAGTGAAATCGACTTCAGTTTCCCAAACATTTACATTTGCGAAAAGCATTATTGAATTCAAGTAATATGACTTCATTTCTAAATTGAGTTGGTAAAAAGCGACTTATGAATTCAATTTTTTGGAAGTCGACTTCACGCAAGTTACACTGTTTACACCAATAACTCAACTTAATTCAATAAACACATTTTTGAAATAGATTCAAACATGTTTTGACTTTTGCCTCTGGTGTAAACTTGGTATCAGTGTAATGCTGTAATTTAATGTCATTAGCATTTGACATAGATAAAACAATACTCCATAACAATGATTTTTGTCTTTCAGTTCTTGCCCTGTATAAAGCATATTTACAATAATTCTATGGAATTACATAATCACTATCAATCTGCATATTAAAATTAGCACGTTTCTGAAATCCAAAAATTACATTTTCACATTAACCAATTCAATAACCTAAAAGTTGACTCACAAAACCACTTTTTCCATAAAGCACAGTTTACTAAATTTCACACTAAAAGAAATAGTAATTACATAGAAGATAGAAGCCAGGAAAAGTTGATATTTTCTGTGGGAAATCTTGTTAAGAAATGAATTTTGCTAATTTAATTTGCAGAATTAATCATAACAAGGGTGTGTCACCTTGTCGTTTTAGCCTCACTACCTGAGAAATTTGACAGAATGGCACAAATATTGCTATTTAATGTATATGTTTTCTTAGTAATTAAACAGGTAGTGAGTCTAAAAACAAGGTTACACAACTTTGTCCTGATTTTGATTAATCTACAAATGAAATTAGCAAAATTAATTTCTTAATTTATTCCAATAAGAGTATTAATGGAGTAAGATACAAATTAATCTTACTATTATTATCACTAATTATGCAAATGAACAAATGAAAACGAGCCACCATTATACCCAAAGAGACACCTCCATAGTGATCATTTTTATAAGGTTTATGGAAATAACACATGGCTTTAGTTGATTTCACTACAGGAGACTTTGTGTGGCTATTTTGGTTTTTTTTAACATCTGTGTATAGTTGTAATGTTTAGTTTTCAATTTTCACATTTTTATTTTAAAAATTCATTAAACTTTTGCTATAAATGTACAACACTTACAAGATATTTAAATGGTTACAATATGGCTTCTGCGAAATGAATCTTGCATAAAGGCATTGAAATGTCTAGGTACAATTAACTATACCTTTGATCCATGCATGTGAAACAGTTAGCCTGTTCAAGTTTGTCGTAGGTTATCTCATTAAAGGACAAAGGATTTTGTAAACTAAATCATAAATGACAAAAGAAGTATCAAATTAATTTTACCGCACAAAAGAGGCCTGTCAATCAAAGTATAGGATAGGCTATTGTCTTCGACTAAAGCAAAAATGTCTAGAGGTTTTTAGTTGTGCTTTTTATCATGTTAACAAAAGGATAAGGATTGCAATTTCTCAAGTGGGAATTATCTACACTTATTGACTCCAGTGAATAGAATAAGTAAAGGGTTAATAAAATATTTTATTACGGATTACAAAATGCATTGTTAAGCACGGACAGAACATTTGAACTAGCTAATTGTATGCTTACTGTGTCCTGGGATATCAACAAAAATTAAATGCAGACTTGAGAATCACTCAACAATAATGGAAGTTGGAGTTCATATGATATGTTCAAAACAAAATGGCTATTAAATCATTCAAACAGTAGAGATTATTTGTCACTGCCATGTAGGAAACATGGCAAACAAGATGAGAGTGCTGATGATGCGTATGAAGGGAGAAGGGGGGGGGGGGTACAATCCCAAAAGGCTTAATGATCGAAGGGTAACCTTTTGGGATAAGCTCCAAACTACTAGAATTGCATTACACACTGGAAGAGATGACCAGCTGCAATAGTATCCTTAAGCAAGCAATTAAAACGTGTGTGCTCTTATCAAAAAGGTGTCATGTGGGTACCAGCATTCTACAATGTTGTGAAGGTAACACTCTTGGTGTGAAGGAGGTGTGGCAATTCCTTCAAATCATAGTAGAATCTGACTTAACTGCTGTTCGTTGAAAATGGGGGTTACCGGAACTGAAGTAATCTTGTAATGGGCAACAATTATGATCCCATGCAATGAAGACATAAATACTTCATTATCGAAGGGTAATCTTTTGGGCTAAGCTTAAGACTACTAGTATCAGGGCTGTGAGTGGATGTTTGAAAAAAATCTGAAAATAGTGACAAAATGCCCAAAACAGGCTGAACATAACAAAAAAAGCTAAAATTATGACTCTTTTGAAGGCATGAAAAAATCTGAACTCTCACACCCCTGTAGTATTGCATTACACATTGGAAGAGATGACCAGCTGCAATAGTATCCTTAAGCAAGCAATTAAAACGTGTGTGCTCTTATCAAAAAGGTGTCATATGGGTACCAGCAATCTACAATGTTGTGAAGGTAACACTCTTGGTGTGAAGGAGGTGTGACAATTCCTTCAAATCATAGTAGAATCTGACTTGATTACATTTCGTTGAAAATGGGGTCATCGGAATTAAAGTAATCTTGTAATGGGCAACTCGGGGAGCAGGAGAGGGGACTTGAAAAGGGGGTCTTGAGCACAGCACATACCTGTGATCCCCCCTCCCCCCCCAGATATCCCGGGTACACAGATATCATGCCATATATGTAAATCCGAGTCATCCTAATTTACCTTACTTTATTAAAATTAAGCAAAGAATTGGAATAGAAAGCAGTAAATCAGAGAGAACTAAAAGAAAATGAAGTTTGATATTGGCTTTTTGTTAAAGGTGTACTTTATGATTCTAATGTTAATGAAATATCACATCTTTTGGATCTATTTAAAAATACATTAACCCCACGATATGTCGACAGAATTGAGTCCCATCGTCACATAAACCATATGTAAACAAGCATTAAGAAAAGTCAGAAAAAAGTCAATCAAATAGTGCAAAATAACTTATTATTTCTATCTTATGATAATAATAAGAACTCATGCTCTTTATTAAGCGAAACGGCAGGCGATATTTACCCAACAAAATTATTTGATAATATGTATTGCCTCTTTCCGCATGTGGTATCTTGAACTTCACGTGATTACCATGGCGCTACTGCATATATGTTGACATCATAATAAATTTATGTTGACAAGTTGACATAAAAGAATGGTTACCTCTTTGGAAATGCTTCGGAGATATCATTGATATGTCCGTTCCAATTTGGACCGGATCCAGCCAGACACCAGTTTTTATTTAACCTTTTAAGTCAGTTTTGAAAAGTTACAGGTAAAATTTGGTTTAGTTTTTGCAGTCATTTTTTTTCTTTTGCTTGTCAGTTTTGAAAAGTTTCGGGAGAAAATATGGTTAACCTTTTAGTGTTTACTTTCCAGCCTTTTGCCCACCCTTGCAAACAGTTCTAGATATGCCACTGACTCAATTGATCCTGAATTTACATTTCTGCTTAAAGCAAGGGTTAACAGGTCATTTTGACATATCTATAAGGGTGTTCAATAAGTTTGTGGCCTGAAGTAGATAGAAATAAGCTATGCAGTGTTTAATTCATGATCCACTTTTCACCCTCAAGGTCACCTCTATCAAAACTGAGTTTTTTAGCTTGTAAGTATTGTCAACTGGTTTATGTTAGGATCCCCAAACCATTCTTTCATATGTGCTTGCATTTTTGAGAAAAGTGAGAAAATGTGTCATTTTCTAATTATTGTCGGGGCCCCGACAGTAATTATAACACAGTAGCCTATGGGGATTTTCAAAATGCTGAAAAGCTTGTAACTTGGCTACGAATGGTTGGAATCAAGTGAAATTTTCAGTGTATATTTATGATGTACTTTTCTTCTCATTTAGCTAGAAAACAGGTGAGGTTTTTGTCACATCAAAATTATGAATTGCACCTTTAAAATATAGATGTAGTGACACTTGATTGATGTTCCGGTACCACTGATTCAAGTTCCGGTTTTGCTTGTTGTTTTTGTCCTATTTATTTTTTGTCTGTCCCTTGTCCTCATCCTGCCTGGATGCCAGTAGAGGCACTAGTTGGATTGGTTCTGTATGCTTTCTTTATTCTATTTTTTGTATTATATGTTGGTTTTTTGAATGTTGAATAAAGATGATTGAATAAATATATAAAAAAAAGTTTTAAAAATAACATCTGCTTTCATTTTTATTTTATTGAAATGTATAACTTAAGGAGTTTGATTTGTACCTTGAACACTGAAGAAACGACAAAAATCAACTGGCATGAAGGTGTTGACACTTGAGAAAGATGACTCCTTCAAACAGCAAAATGTCAGTGAGGAGATGGATGTGACACTTCTTGGCATCAATGCTATCTTTTATCGATTTTTTATGCATTATTCTAAACCAGGGATTATCAACTAGCGGCGCGTGCACCAAATTTGGCACTTTGACAAGTACTGATTGGCATTATCTCTAAAAACAAAGAAATACATTAGGAATACACTGAGGAATAGGCAAGTTTGGCGCTTTCCCCTACAATGTTTTTCATTTATGTGGCACATTGTAAGGACAAGTTGAGAACCCCTGTTCTAAGCTTTAGAAAACTGTAACTGGCAAGTTTCAAGCTTCAGTAAAATGAAAACAAAGAAGATATTAACTTGAAACCTTCCAAATATTCATCAATTAAAGTTGAACTTTGAAACATATAAACAACAACAGCATAGCTTGTTTTGATTCAACCTCAGGCTATGAACATATTGAGCACCCTTGTTAATTGGAAAGTTGCAATGGCCTGTATTGTCCCCCTCAGTAGACGAGCAATGATTGCCAACGTGGGCTGTCACAACTGACAAAAGCATATGTTAGATACGTGTCATTTCTTGTTTAATTCTTGCTTACTAGGTATAACTACTGTAATACTATTGGCCAAGTTGATGAAATAACATCTCATCAATAGAGGGCAGTGGTCTGGCATAAATACTGATCTTTGCACCAAGCCCACCAAAATAGAATTATCTCTGTGTGATTTTACTACAGAGTTTTGGCATGCATTAGTATGCATTTCCAATTAACTTTCCATGTGAGTGCAAGAAAGTCATATCTATATTTATGAGAAATGGCAGCTATTGCAGATACAATTTTCTTGCACTCGCATGACAAAATGTGATACAATCCATGCTGCTTAATCAGGATCCTCTTAAACAGGATTTTGTTTTGCTAATTGACATATTCAATCAGTGAACCATCTCTTTATGTATAAAAATGACCTGTTAAACAGGACATTCCATCTGCTAAATGGTTCTATCTATCTATCTATCTATGTCGACCGCGGTCGGAAGCCATGATGAATTTTCTCCACTGCTGTCTGTTTAGCATGAGTTTGAATAGTTCAATTTGATCAATGCCAGCATCCTGTGTAAGAAGTACTGGGTTGGTCAGCCTTGGTCTTCCCTGGTACATGTAGGATGATCTCTCCAGTTGAAGTTTTGAACCATCATTAATAGTCTGGTGTAGCACCCATCTAACCTGGCTTCAAGTCTTTCTGTCAGTGTCCACCCTTCTGAGCCATACAACAGAATACTTTCTACGGCTGCACGGAAGAAACTGATCTTTAACAAGTCTGGTAGATTGGATTTCCAGAGAAGGCGCATTTTGTTACAAGCTTTCCATGCGAGGGATTTTCAGACATGAAAATCCTTTTCCGACTCATCTACCCAAGAGCCCAGGTATTGAAAGTCTTGGACCTGGTCTAGTTGACTTCCCTCTATTGTGGACAGTGCAACATCAATCTTGATGTAATATGCCATGAATTTGGTTTTTGAAGCATTCATCATAAGACCAACTGTTGCAGCAATATCCTCAACTCTGGTCAGTAGTTCTTGAACTTGTTGTAATGTGTCGGATAGCAAGGCAATGTCATCTACTAAATCTAGGTCGGTAATGACTTTTGCAGGGTGCCTTCGACTTCTTCGAGGTGTTACTGTAAAGCCCAGCATGTCCTTGTCTTCTCTGATTGCCATTCTCATCACATAATCTAGCACAATGATGAACAGGTAAGGTGCTAAAGTATCGCCCTGTAGCACTCCTGCTAATATCTCGAAAGCCTCAGTTTCACCATCTGGTGATAACACAACTGCTTTTGTGCTGCTGTACATGGTATTGATTGCTTCGACGATGGTATTCGGAATCCTGTAAGCAGTGAGAATCTTGAGCATTTTACCTCTGTGCACTGAATCAAAGGCCTTCTTGAAGTCTATGAAGGTGATGACACATTCAAGATTCTTGTCCTTGATTCCTTGTATAAGTCTTCGTAAGGCAAGGATGTGGGAAGTAGTTGAGCGTTCAGCGCAAAACCAATTTTGGTTTGGTCTAAGCAGAGGTTCAATGTGAGGTCGAATGCAATTGAGTATCAAGCGGTTGAAGATCTTTGCTGTTTTGGATGTTAAGTTGATGAACCTATAATTGGATGCCTTGCTGAGATCACCTTTCTTAGGAATTGGTACTATTCCACTTAGGGACCATTC
>JXSR01S042541.1:9771-21895 GCA_000969725.1 Ophiothrix spiculata | reverse complement strand
CTAACTAGTTCTTGCCAGTGTTCAGACCATTTGACCTTACCCAAAAAGTCAAATTCTACCATGAACTTGTTAATGTGACTGGGTGTTGTTGCTTTTGGTAGATGGGTGGGCGGTGCTTGGTGCGGGGAGGGACATAGCCATTTTTTATGTAAAAGATGCCAAAAATTATACAAATTTAAATTGTATAATGTACCATATATACTGCAATTGGTCAAAAACGATCTTTCATTAAGCAAATACGACCATTTAAAAACGTAGTTTCGTATTCAAATATGCAGAAAATTAAAACTTTAAACCTTTATAACAGGGAAACCGGGCACTTTTTGCTTTTAATTCAAAAATGTAAATTTCTGGGTGTTTTTTTTGTTGTAGTTTTCTTTTCTGTATAACCACTCTAAAATGTTTCTTGGTGGAGGGGCAGCTTTAGGTATTCATCCTGCAGGGGCTATTAGGGCCCTTAAGGGGTATTATGTCATAAATATCCTTGATATTGTTCTGCAAGTAAAATTTGGAAACATGTATTACGGTATAGTAAGTTTACATTCTAGAAAACTTGTTTATTTTTTTTAACAATTGCCCCCAGAACTTAGTTAATTGCCCCTGGATCAGGTAAAATCCCCGTGATCAGGGGGCAATTTTTTCAAGAAACTTGCCCCTGGATCTTGTTTTCTTAAAAAAAAGCTTGCCTAACACGTATTTTTGTGGGTAATGTGAAGAAATTTGCAAATATTTCGATTGTATTAAGTTTTGTGGGGTCAGGGGGCGAAAGCCCTAGCGTTTTTTGCTTTTTGCATTCTAAGGGTGTTCCTAACAAGTATTTTTGTGGGTAATGTGAAGAAATTTGCAAATAAATCGTTTGTATTAAGCCCGTATTAAGTGTTGTGGGGGTCAGGTAGTCCTGGCACCATGACTTGACTTAGTGTCAAGTCATGGAAAATGCTATGTAGTAAAACAGCCATTTAAGCATGTCTGTGCAGATCATCTTGAGACTAAGTCCAAACCTCAAATTCAGCAAAAATATTGGAGCTGTTCACAAATTTTATAATCAGTGTGCTTCTTGAGAGTCTTGTGCATCTCATGGTAGGTGATTCATCAATATTTAGAATCAAAATGTGTGATTTTATTGCATAAACTAGTACCTTGTATGCTGCAACATTGGGTTTCCGAATTTGACAACCTCATCTTTGTTTACACTCAGAATTTGGGTAATAAATTTCATTTTTGGATTTAATTTAGTTTTGTAATGATTCTACCCTATTTAAAGATGTTGTCTGTGTTGAGAGAAATTTATTTGGGTTTTTAATTTTTGAATTATTTCATGTCAAAACTTAAAAAGCTTAAACGGCAATATAACTCCACATATTTCTTGTAACTCTGGACACTTGGTCCTGAGTTACAATTATTGGAACTAGGGGTCAGGGGGCGAAGCCCTAGCGTTATTTACATTCTATAAGGGTGTTTCCTAACACATATTTTTGTGGGTAAGGTGAAGAAATTTGCAAATTAATCGTTTGTATTAAGCTTTGTGGGGTTAGGGGGCAAAGTCCCCTGAAGCCCTAGTGTCTTTTGCATTCTAAGGGTGTTCCTAACACGTAATTTTGTGGGTAATGTGAAGCAATTTGCAAATAAATCGTTTGTATTAAGTATCGAGTTCAAAACCGTGGGAATTCTAGATTTTCTAAAGTTTTCTGCATGATCTGATCAAGTCAGTGCAGTGGGACTACTTTATCTCATCCGCCATTGATCATCAAATAGGCGGTGCCAATTGTTTGATTGACAGTTTCATTTTACACAGAGGCGCTCGTATCGCGCCTTTGGCGCTCATTTGAGTCAACATTTCGAAGAGTCTTTAACAAAGACTAGGGATAACCTTGAACTGTTTAAAAAGTACACAAACACCTCTTGTTGTTCTGACTGTCATGACTCAAGAGTTCAATCATCTGTGACTTCATTATAATTCTTGGATTGTATCATGTATGCCGTGATTTGAAAGGGGTGGGCAAAATAAGTTAAAAGATTGTTGGAAAACAGTAATTTTACAAAGTTGGGCTTTTTGACCATTATTTTTTATTTTAAAAAATATTTAGGCCAAGTAAAATAAATACATTTTACATCCCTGCCTGCCCCATTTTTTTTTTCAAGATTTTGAAATATAATTTTCCCTTGATTTTGCCTTGCTTGTTCCAAAATTTAAGCGCATAGTACAAAATCACATTCGCATCCCCAGGGCTCAACAGGAAGTATTGAATTTATTGATCATGTCAAATGATAGCCCAGATTTTTCTGAATCCTGCAAATCCACATTTCACCTCAAAATTCCAAGTAGTTTTGATACGGTATAGCAAAAAGATTAAAGATAATTGGTATAGACCTATTTTCCATTTCTTTTAATATGTATTTTCATAACAGCATCATACCCGGGTTGCATACTCTGTTTTACTTCTGAAGAGTAAACAAGAACAAAACTAAGGGTGAAGCCTCACAAAATGCATTTCAGAGGTCAAAGTCAATCAGATATAAGTAGATTAAAAAGTAGGTTAAAATAGGAACCTACAATTTGTAACTTTTGAAACTATTATACTGGAAATAGATACTTTAAAAGTCTTTGATATCATTAATAAACATATATTCCAAACACTTTCTTCAAGCAAGGGGTAAAGCAATTTGAAAATACATGTAACAAAAAATTTGAAGGGCCTCTCAATTTTGAAATGTGTCAAATAAGCCGTTGATATATGGGCTTTACATAGAAATAAATAATGAATTTTTGAAAAATAATAAATAGTAAGGACCTCACCAAAAAAAGTCTGGACGTAAAACACTTAATTTAGTTTACTTGCCTTATAACAGTTTCATACCTTGTTGCATCGCAATCAAAGATATATTTGGGGTGTTAATTCCAGATCAAAATATTCCCCTTAGTTAATCATGATTCTTCATTGAACATTGTTTGAACTCAAATCTGTAATAACCATACATGTATAATGAATGCTTAAACTCAAGATTTACTAAAGCTTCCAGTATGAGGTTGAGCTCAACCTAAGACTCAACTTCTATTGTACAATTCAAGTAAAGGAAAAGTATTTGTCTTTCTTTTAATTTCAGATGTGCCCCAAGAAGTAAAACCAATAGTTGCAAGACAAACAATAAGATCCATATTTGTGCTTACCATACCACCATCAGGAACAATTTCCCCAAACCCATCACAAGAACTTACACCAAGGGTGCCACTGATGATCCTGAGGATGATAAACCAATTACTTACACCACAAGCAAAGCCAAAGGATGGACTACTGACAAGAGTTTCGGTAAAGATAGAAAGCCTACCCCTCTGTGGGTAACCGCGACAATATCACTGACATTTATAGTGGTATTAACGTGGGCGTTCTTTAGAGAAGAGACGGAGATTGATAGATTATTAGATGCAAATTTGAATGAACAATTGGAGAAGATCAATCCCAATCTGAAAGTTGCAGAGCCTGGAAAAGATCCTCGGATTGCAAAATGATCAGAAAGATTCTGACTATAATTGATTATGATTTTACCATGTATATGTTTATTTATCTAGGGAATTAAGGAAATTGGTGAACATGAATGTGTTTGAATGGTTGACAGGGAGTAGCCTGGATTCCGTTTGGGCTGTAGGATATGGATAACAGACAGGCCATCTAAAAACACATTCACTGGCATTTGTGTGTGTTCACCTTTAAGGAGATACTTTTCAGGCATTTAAAACCAATATTCATGCAATTCAGTCATAAAAACAGATAATGTAATTATAGTTACATCTGATTAAATAAATTCTTGATACTTGTCTTTTTACCTTAAAGGGGCAGACAAGTTCAGCATTATCTCCAAACTTTTGCCCAAGCATTTTGAGATTTTTGCATCATTTGAAGTTTTAGTGGTAATAATGACAGCATGCAAAGTTTCATTGCCTAATCAAAATATTAAGATGTTCTTTTGTTTTTAATTATCATTGTCGACAACGATAAATACTGCCCTCTATAGTTGAAGTTTTAAAATTGACCTTTTCAGGAGATCTAACGCAAACTCCAATTTTTTTTTTGATTTGTCTGCAATCTATGATATGAAAGGAATGTTTTACAAACAAATTGTTGTCTCTTTCTTGATTTATAGCATCAATAAATACATTTACAGAAAAGCCTCATACCCAAGATCAACAAACAAAATAAAATTCAAATTTCAGACTTTTCTGAGGGTTTTCCAATAAAACCAATTCACTTTTGTACCTGTATTTACGTGCTTCTCAACTGGCAGTGCTCGCACCAAATTTGGCACTATGATTAGTACAAATTGATACTTTGACACTTGACACAAAGAAATAAATTCAGAGATGCCACTTGGGTATGGAAAAAAATAGGAAGCTAGTCTGAATAGGAGACAAATTTTGAGCGGAGGGGGAAAAGTTTCCCCTTTGAGAAGATTTTTGATAAATTTAAGTGCTAAAATCTCACTTTTCATGCACATTTCGACCCTTTTAACCATTTTTTATGTAACTTTCATCACTTAAATAAACAAAAATTGAAATTCTGATTTTTAAAAAAATTAGGAAAAGTGGTCCAAAATGACCAAATATAAGGAATTCCTAATAAATTAGGAAAATTGGCATCACTGTAAATTTATGCACAAGGATAAAGCCAGAGGCATGATGATGGTGTCTCCAAGAATTGGAACCTGGCAATAGGGCAAAAAAGGTTAACCCCAACAAATTCCAGCAACTTTGAAAAACTGATATGTGGAAGGGGGGAGTTGGCAAACCAAGATTTTGTTACTCTTTATCTTGGCGAAAAGTTTTGATAATTTATGCTGAAATAAATTAAATTTAAATGTTTCTAAAGCCTGCAAAATTTTTTTGCATTATATTGCAGTGCTAATTTTTTGCTGATAATAAAATTTGTAAAGATATGCTAAGAACACAAATCTGTGATGCTTAATTTGTGATGGCTCACCCCCGAAAGGGGGACTTTACAGATGATATCAATTTTGATTTTATCATTTCATCTGTTACTAATATAAGCATTTTCTAAGCTTTAAAATGACACCTTACTTGTTGAAATTGATCAAGGTGATCAAATTTTACAACAGAATATCTGCTGGAATTTTTTTATTTTCTTCATTTTTTGCTGTCTATTTTCATCGGTTTCTTGGAAGTGTTCTGTCGCAAAGTCCCCCTTTTCGGTGTGAGTCATCACATTTTAGCAGTATGTCCCCTCTTGCTGCTGCCAATGCATGAGAAGTTGGTCCAATTATGTGTGTACAAAGTATTAAAAATATAGGTACTCTTTTAAAATAAATTTTGAAGTAACCTATAGAAATCTGAGATAATTTGTATAGCATTTCTATGTTGAATATTGCATATTCTTTAAATTTAGCTATAGAAATTTTGAATTTTATCTTCCATATTTTTTTGAAAAGGGAAAATTTTGGCAAGATGTATTAAGCATGAAATGGCACTTTGCAAGACAATAGATATTTGTTGACTATTAAGGTGTTTTCTTACAGATACTCAATTCTCAATTTCTTTCTCATTCTCAGTTTGATTTTGACCTGGTCAAAGGCTAATCAAGATGTAAGTGGATCAAGGGTATTTTAGTTATCATGACCTTGAATTGGGCTGTAATGACCTTCCCAAATTTTTTTATCATTTTTGTCTCGCCTGAACATAGTGAGGAAGAGAAATACCAGTAACTTTTCAGTGAACCGTCTATATATCCGGAACTGTAAGGCCTCCGGTAGTGAAACTTGGTGACATGAAGAGTCTCGGCATAAACTTGCTGTGCGAAACTTTTGGGGTGTGGTCAAGGTAATCCAAAGTCAAATCTCAAAAATGTTCAAAAGGAAAGGGGTGACCTTAGGTCATCTAAATTCATGGCAATGACTCATGAACCCGTGATCTCACATGGATTAAACTTGGACCGTGGATACCTTTGACCCAAGGTCAAAGGGCCATTTGAGGTAAAATTACCAAAAATTAGATCAGAGATCATTTCAAGGTCGATCATCTAATGAACCCTTGATCCCACATGAATTAAACTTGATCTATAGATATGGAAAGCCCTTGACCTACGGTCAATGTTAGGGTCAAAGGGTCATTTGAGGTCAAATTTGCAAAAATAAGTCATCCAAGGTCACAGCCATATATCACGAACCCTTGACCCACAGGTCATTCATTCCAAGGGTCAATAAGTTGACCAGAGGTTATCTCAGGTCATTTCAAAGGTTATGGCCATAACTTATGAATCCTTGACACCACATGGAGCAAAAAAGTGACTCGGGTCCATACCTGGTTTCACCAGTTAGGACCGCGCACGGATTTCAGTGATCACAATGATCACTGATTTCAGTGATCATTTGTAGAAAAGGGAAGTTGATGATTGCCTCAAGTAACTTCATGTAAATCTTTCCAGATGTTGAATTAAAGTACAAATGATATCCCATGATACAGTGCAAGTATGTATCCATAGTTTCTGATATCCACGTGGCCTTCAACTGCTCAGTTTGCTTAAATAATTGACAAAAACCACCAATATTTAGAGGTATTATGGGCCTGTAAAGATTAGTTAAATGACCACCAAGGACTTAAATTTTGGGGTTGCTGATGATATTTTCATTAAATTAAGACCTTGATCTTATAACAGCAGGTGTGAAAGTCTAGGTGTCTGTTTTTTTAAACCTGGTGTTGGTTTTCTGAAAAGTTCATGTTTTGGTAGTTTTACCAGACTGATCACTGAAAGCAGTGAACAATGATCACTAATACCAGTGTTCAATGGAATGTTCTTCTCAACCAGCAAATTATGATTTATACATTTGGTGACTGTAACCTCAAGGCAGACCAAGAAGCTTGGTTGAAACATGTTTTTAAAGTTAATCAGAGCTAAAATAAAGATCAAGTTCATTCTTGATTCGCCTGCCAAAGCTAATTATTTGACTCAAAAATTATTTTCTGGTAGTAATTCTTGGTTTAAATTCATAATTAGCTACTTTTATAATAGTTGAACCATTATAGTTATCATCAATACATGTATTCATTTTGTAAAACACATCTCTTTTGTTACTTAAATCTTGTTAAATAATGATATGATATTTCTAATGTATGCCATTGTTTCTATGCACTGTGAACTTTGCAATCTCATCCCTTTTTTGAAAAACCTAAAGAGGGCAGTGTAAAAATATCACTAAAATTAGTGATCACTGAAATCAGTGCGTGGTCCTAACTGTTCACTGCAATAACTCTTTAAATGATCCCACATGGACAAAATAATCACAAGCATGGTGACCATGGATAATTTTTTCTGCTTCCCATCAGGTCAAACAAGACCCTTGATGTCACCCAGTTTCATTATTGCACCCCCTACAGTTCAGGAGATGTGCTAAAGACAAAATTATGCAAATACTAAAGTGGCATTCCTGCTGATATCACCTGCATGATCTCTCAGATTTTGTTCTAATTAATGTCAGGGATTCATTTTGTGGTCAAACAAATGAGGTTGAACCATAGATTTAAAGCGGAGATACCAGACATGTCCGCCATTTTTATCCGGCATGGAGACAAAATTGGGGGTATTCGGGTTTGACCGACAGCTTGCCGATGAGGCATAGCACCGTGCCATAATGCGCGAATATTGAAACAGGCACACACGCTTTGCGTGCAGGTTGGCGTATCATTCGCGTAAACTATTATTTGCGCAGTTTGTCTCTACGCGTAACCAAGTCTCAGCTCTCGGAGTTGATTTTGCCGGGAACCGAGTGGACCCGAATACCCCCAATTTGAGCTCCATGGCTGACGACGCCATTACACGGGCTGTTATACAAAGCCTGGTATCTCCCCTTTAAATCTATGGGTTGAACCGAAAAATTCATATTCCATTTCAGATTTTATGGCCTCACAAAGATGTGGCAAATTTGCCGTCAATTTGGCGAAATTGGTGTCGGAGCACGACATGGGCCACTTTGCAATGTTATATCTATGGAATTACATTGTGTATGCCAATCAGATTGCTTGTAATCGTTATTTGACTGGTGGTCAATTGAATACGTCAGAATAAGAACATCCCAACTCAATGAGCTGCCTTCTGTTAAGTTATGTAAAATATAAGTGCATATAAATCTCTGAAAATGCTTTCAAATCACTAGAAAGCATTTCCATGTCTTTATCCCAATCATAGTGTCACATTTGACCTTGCAGTTGACTTCGTTAGATAATTTTCCTATCATATAGTTGCAGAGGGGAGCTCATGGAGTTGGGATGTTCTTGTAATGGCCGTTTAAATATAGCAACAATGTACTATAACAATTATCTAACATTGTTAAACAAGTCAACTACAAGGTCAAATGTGACAATATGATTAGGATATTGACATGGAAATGCTAATTTAGTGATGTGAAAGCATTTTCAGAAATTTGTTTGCATTTATCATGGCATTTTACCAAATTCGGAGGTCCAATCACTCCTAAACAGAATGATTCCGAGCTTCATGGGTCCAGATTTAAATGGGCCAGAAAACGACCAAATTCGGGGGGCCACTGCGTAAAAAGTATACCTACATGTAGTATGAATTTCTAGTTTGTTGCATATGAAAAGGTAGATACCATAGATTAACTAAAGCAAGGAACTCTTTGTATTTCTGGTTTCCTTAATTATTTAGTAACTGAAATACTGGTGTTTTCAATGTACAAAAATTGTAATTTGGCCAATTGTGCATCAAAATATGACAAATTTTGAACATCAGAAATACATACATGTACCAAGTAACCTGTCATAAACAAAAGACTAGGGCCCGTATTCCAGAAAGATGTTAACTTAACCATTGTTTAACTGAGCATTAACTGTCCAGGAATGATACGCATATCATTGCAGCTTTCAAGCAGAACAGTTCAATGAGTCGTGCTGTTGACGAGAAATAAAACCTTGATTTAGTTAAACACCTTTTTGAAATACGAGCCTAGAAGTCTATACTAGGTATACTTTTCATGTAGTGGCACCCTGAAGTTGGTCGTTTTTGGGCCCATTTTAATCTGGACCCATGTTTGGGGACCTGTAAAATCAAGGATGGTTCAAATTTTCTGTTTTGCCTTTCTTGTACTCTCTGCTGGCCATACAACGCAATTCAGGTAGAATAAAAGCTCCGAATCATTTGTGTTTAGGAGTGATTGGACCTCAAAATTGGGAAAACCGACATCTGACAGTGTATTCAAATTTAACTCCAGATCTTGGTGTTTTGATCAAATTTCAATTGACCACCAGCCAAATAATGACAAGCATTCTAATTAAATGCCATAGACAATGTAATTACATATATTCTTTAGATATAACATTGCAAAGTGGCTGCTCAAATATCGATAAATCCAGACATCGTCCTCGGATGTGTAATCAGGTACAAGGTGTGCAGCATTCTCCATTTTGTGACCTCGTTTTTGTCCACATATACGCCGGGGAAGTAGTGACCTCATAATTTTATGTTAATCGCCCAACACATGCATTTTCCAACTGAGAAAAATCAGTCCGAAGTGTATGTTTACGTGTGGCTATTGTGTTAATACATATGATCAGTGGACATGATCATTTGTTTGGGTCCAAAATGCACGTGTTGGGTTATTAACATAAATTATGACGTCACACTTCATGGCGTATTACATTACACATTACGCTAAATCTGTGTTATAACGCCAAGGGAAGCACCATTAATATGCAGGGGGAAGTATTTTGGGGGGAAATCTTTTAACACTAACCGCCAAGCTACCAAATTTTGGGTAGGCAAAGTTTGTTGACCTTGTCAAAGCTGTGTGCTGCCTTAAGTTTTAATTTGTGCTATTTGATTATTACAAAATACAATTTGTCAAAAATCGTTTCTTTTCAAATTAGATTACTGGAAAGTCGAAAAGAAATAAGATTTTTATTTAATTTTTTCAGAAACTTGAAATTGAAAAACAATTGAACAGCAATTTACAACATGTTGCATATGGTCCTTGCAAATGTTTGAAAAGTGAACATGACATGGGGCTGCCTTTACGGCTGGTTCAAGATGAATGGTCACAATTTTTCCCAAGCTTAGTGTGGTAACTGATAGGGATCAAATTAATATTTTATTTAAAGAGTGCCATTTCTTTTTTGCACAAAATATTTGCTCTGTTATCAGTTACCTCTCAAAACTTGAAATTAAGCGACTTGTACAAATGTAGTTGCCCTACATGAAAGTAAGCGAATTGTAGAAATGGATCAAGTTTTCTAAAAACACTTTTACAGCAGATAAATTGCACCAACAAAGAATATTAAATGAATGCCTTGAAAGGTTTATTTCAGATGTATGACGGAATCTTTACACAAAAGTACACTAAGTTACATAATTGTAATAAATATTAAAAGTTTGGAATCTGTTTCAAAATAGTGAATATGAATTAACAGGCTTGTGAATTACACCGTTGTAACTTGTTATTAGTGTTCAAACTTCATTTCTTCTACCAGAACATATGAACCATTTCCTTGTTCCAGCATCTGTATAATCACGATGCAATCTTCAGTTATTCTGTACATTTTACTTCTCCACCTGTCCTAACCATTTATAAACATGTCCCACTGGAGCAAAGATCTATCCAGATTTCAGATCTATCTAGCGTATGGAAAATGTTTTGTTTACCACGTTGTAGAATACGATTCTTACTGCATTTGCAGTCAGTGATTTTTCCCCGTTTTTGGTTGATCTTTTTAAAAAGTATGGATTATTTAGATGATCAAGTACCTCATTCTTGTCAATGAACGTTTTCTCCTCCCTATTTGATGGTTAAATCGTTTTGATCTTTTTCTAATTTCTTGAAATCACGACTTTGAACTTTACAAATCTTGCCAAATGTTCACCTCGATTCTCTCAGGCCTATAGATGTATGTACATCGAAAGGCCCGTGTTGAGGCTAGATCTATCCAATTTATAAACATACATCTTGCCACAGTGTTTCAAACTAGAAATGGAGTGCTATCAGAATGACTACAAATTCAGGAACATAGGTCAGGATTTTTGATTCCCTAAATTATGACAATTTAATTTCTGCTGAATAAATATTGATATTACAGGACCCACACACATTTTGTCACTAGGATCCAAAGTTTGAAAATTTTAGTTTTATTCTGAAATGTTGATAGCACTTCAGGCATTCCATACCCACCTAACATTAAAAACATCGACAATCAAAATTGAACATAATCTTTTGGTAGTAAGCAACGTAATCACATCAACATAATCACAATATCAGTGAGGCAAATGCATCATTTCCATTGTTGAATCTTGATCCTGTGATCATGCTGCCTCTTCCAACTTGTTTGTGCATACCAATTTTTGAGTTGAAATTCAAGTCTTGATATTTTGATTGATGGGATTACTTAGAACCGTCAAAACTTGAGTAACAATTCAAATAACTGGTACACATAATCAAGTATACACACAGTTATCTACAAAGTTTGGTTAAAAAGTTTAAAAAAGTGCAATCATGTTAAGCACGTTCTCCGCGAATTCTCCTTGCCAGCTGGATATCTTTGGGCATAATTGTGACTCTCTTTGCGTGGATGGCGCACAAGTTGGTATCCTCAAACAGACCAACGAGGTAGGCTTCACTGGCTTCCTGCAATGGGAAATAAAAATATCAAACATCGGTATTAAGACCTGTAAACCCAGAGCACAACCATTTGAAGCGCATTGTTCCAATAGCAACAAAACAGTTTCAATTACCCCGTCGATATTGATCTAATTATAATGACTGTTACCCCTGTGATTGGTTACACCTCTGCCGCGCCCCTATTATGATGTCATCATTACCGTACTCTAAATGTGCAATGCAAACCCATAGAAAAAACAATGATAAATTTATTTTTACAAGATTAGGAAAACTTTCAGTCAATGCTTTATAAACGTAGTCAAATAATCATGTTGAGACTATGAAAAATATTATCGGCAGAAAAAATGTAAATTAACGTGATCGAATATGCTGAAAATGTTGATTTTTAGAGGCGTTTGACTGGCGTTTTACACCATGCCGAAAATACCACAGATGTCTAGTAAAAATTGTACGACAATCCACTATAATTTGCCTTTTCTAGTATGTTAATTCGGGA
>JXSR01S042535.1:74610-87641 GCA_000969725.1 Ophiothrix spiculata | reverse complement strand
CAAACATTTTAGTCTGAGAACCTTTGAGTTCAATTTCCTAAAGCACCTTTGGCTGATAAAAGTTTAATTAATATCAATTGATGTAATTCCAATTCCAAACTTGTAAAAACATTTAAAACAATAGCAACGTTTCTATCTTTATTAAAATGTTCTTTAGACCTGATCTTAATTTGACTATAATAAGTCAAAGTTCATTAACCCACAACTTCATTTACATTGGACAAAGGCATTTACATTGGACAAAGGCAGAAATGTTTAAACCATTCAAATAAATTAGTCTTAATTTGGGAAATTTAATCACTTCCAAGTTGAACATGTTGAAAATGTTCTTGTTATGAAGTAACTTTAGATAATTTTATTTAAAAATGTGCCTAAATAGCTTTATGAAATAGAGCCCTGGAATAATTCTAAACAATGTGTGAACCATTTTGAGATCTAATTGTTCATTGGTCAACAGTCAATTTCTATTACTAATTAATTAAAACAATCATCATTGATTTGTAAAATGAAGTGGATTGGCTGGGTAAAATGCTCGGCATTTTTTTTACAAAGCTTCAAATTTACTTGGTTAACATTTCTTCATGACACAATTGAAAGTGAAAAAAAAAAAATGCCCCATATACTGAAGTTGTCCACACTCACATGACGTAGCTGAGTGACTTGGATAACTCCTGACTTTAGTACATGGTGGATTATTTTAGTACAATTTCTGAACTTGTGTGATTTCACCCTAGTGATTTATGCTCTCATTTGATGACCCCACATATTTTAACATTTTGCTCAGACCGAATACCAAAAGTCATCCCCTAACCAAATGACACCTCAAATTTTGAGACTGTGCTCTTACTGAATGTGAACGCCCCACCCTGTCGGGAATGTGAGCCCTTATATCCGTTTGATATTGGAATGCCCCCTCACTGGGTCTATGCATTATTGCTATAAATAAAAATAAGAATGTCTTTGATCAAAGTCATCATATTGAAGTTGTGGAGAAGTCAACAAAATGTCAAATATTTAATTACAATTAATACATAGACAGTCAATACATTTTTAAAATTCTCTTTGGTTTTTAGGTATTGCAAGTAATATTCATGATAGATTTCCAAATTTTTGGAAATTCCATAAGCACAAAACAGATTAACATCAGTCCCGAACCAAAAGAAATTGGATTCCTTAAAATAGCACATTTTTTTTGAAATCTAGTGATAATTCATATTCTTGTTTTAAGTCTTCAATTAAAACTTTCAGTATTTGGTTAATTTGTCTGTTTTAGAACATTGCAATTATTTTAGGACAAAAATCTGTCTAGTCTGTGACTAACTTAGTTTTGAACTGACCAAATGTTTGTTTAACTGAGAAAAATACCAATGTTTAAAAGAAAAATGCTTAGTCCAGGGCTAACTTTGTCAAGTTTTGTGCATATGGTCCTAAGGCTTTACTTATAACTGATTATAAAATGCACCAGAATTGTTAGCATCAAAGATAGATAGGCTATATGAACCTCATACAAAATATTCACCATTTAAAAAGTTGAAAATTCATGATCTATTTTTAAATAAATGATGTACACATCACACAATAAAGATATCATTGCATATTTCTATGGTCTATTTGATATGTTTTTGTTCATTTTTTTGTATATCAAGTAAAAATCAACTGCTTATGTGATTAAATAACGTAATATTATCTTCTATAATTAAAAAAAAAATATACAGATCAGATACTCACAGAATAATTTTGGACCGGATATAAAATGTCTTGTGAAACAAAACACAGCTACTTGTATTAAGTTATCATCAGTAAGGACTTGGAATAATTTATAGTATAAGTTTGGTGGTCCTTGGTCTTGTCCTTTACTGACATACCTGATTTTTGAAAATCAGAAAAAAGGGTTTTTTTAGTAACATCTTTTTTCCTTCAAGGAAAAGTTTTTAGAGTATCCAACTTGCAACTTTCAAAATTCCAGAAAAACTTCCTAACATTTTGAATCAGCACCAGTCATTTTGACAGAATTTTTGAGGTATAAAACATTTTTAAATCACTGAAAAGTCTAAACCTTTATCTAAACTTCATTTTAAATAATTGCTATGATTTATTTGAAAATTAAATAAAATTTTCTGACTGATCGACCTTACCTCTGGAACGAGCATGGAAGAAATGCACACAATAATTTTTGTAGAATGTACAAAAATAAAAGTCTTAAATGAATACATTTCCTTGTGATCAATCAATCAATCAATTTACAGTGTATTCGCATGTCATGGCATGCATACCCCATGAAGGAGTCTATTTGTATAGGGGACCAACGGCTTAACGTGACTTCTGAATCACGGAACAAGTAGAGATGCATATACTTTTTTTAAATGATCAAGTGGGTAGGACTTCACTATTGAAATATTGCTGTAAGGGGATCACCATTATCTTCTTCACAAGAAATGATGTGTACCTGTGACAGTGGTTATATCAGGAATGAGAGGTATATGCAAGAGTCAGTGTCATTCTCAAGGACTTCATTCTCCTCTATAGTAGATTTGAAGTGCCAACTCTCAATGCTAGATTATTGAGAGCTAAAGATTGTCATGAACCAGTAGGTCATGCCTATCCTCGAATAATGAGGGAAATTACGGGGTAAAATGGGATTTATTGAAAACCTTGATGATTTAGAATGAGTTATTTTTTTTTTTAAATAATCAAGCTGCTTTAAATATTGCAACCCACATGCTCTTTTTTCACAGGTTTGGATCTCTGTTCTAGAATTTGCATACTGACCTGTGTAATAACGTCGTCAGCCATGGATTTCAAATTGGGGATATTTGGGTACACTTGGTGCCCGCCAAATCAACTCTGGGCACCGAGATTTGGTTAAACGTAAAGACAAACCTTGCAAATAATTGATTATAAGATATGCCGACCTGCACGCACAGTGTGTGTGCGTGTTTCCAATGTTAACACATCATGACAAGATGCGATGCATCATCGGCAAAAACTTGAATATTGCCCAATTTGGTTGCAATGCTGGTACAGTAGAAACTCATTATAATGAAATCTGATATAAGAAAAGCCCTGTTAGAAAGTAGTAATTTTCCTGTCCCATTTTACTAATTTCTTTTGTTTTTTATTGTTTTAAACCCCCTGATATAACGAAATTTTGGATATAAAGAAGTAATCTGTCTGTCCCCAGCAACTTCTTTATAATGAGTTTCTACTGTATAAAAATGGTGGCGAGTCTATGACCTCTACTCTAAATCTATGGTACCTGTTCACAAAATAAAAGGCATGAAGGTTTCACCATGCAACAAGTTTTCATATGGTGAAACCTATGTTACTTATTTCATAGGTATATCCTTCAAATACAATATTTGTGAAGACAAAACACATATACTAAAAAGGATAGTGATGACAAATTTGACCAAATCCTGGTATACCTATTTCTTCTTCTTCACCAAACTTGCTCTCTGTATGGCTTTCAAATCATATAAAGCAAACTTCTCGTCTTGTCCAGCAGCTACATGTAGTATTGTTTTGGCTATGGTAGATGTTTGTGATGTCATCATCCCTGGTGCAAGCGCGTCCATGGGAGCCAATATTTTGCGTAAAAACCATTCGCCGCCTCTTGATTCATTTCTATCGCACATGAGCAGTCTGAAAAAAAAAAAAGAAGAAATGATTGATTAAAATTAAGAGTCAGTTCATGAACGATGCATCATATTAGAAAGAAATTCTATATAGTCACATTAGCAGTTAGAGCACGGGTCTCGTAATACAGAGATTGTGGGTTCGAGCCCCGGGCCGGGCGGTTTTCAACTCTTTGTTTCCTTGGGCAAGAAACTTTACTCTACTTGCTCCGTGGTCGGACAGTCACATAAAGCTTTGGGTCCCCTGTACGAATAGACTCCTTCATGGGGTATGCATGTTATGCAAGTACTTGTATAATTGATTGATTGATTGATTAGCAGTTAAGTTAGCTCAACCGGTAAGGCGCTCGTTTGCGGTGTGGAAGGTCCCGAGTTCGAACCCCGCTGGTGCCAAAAAGTTAAGTGTGCTTGAAATTAACTTGGACAAGGAACTAACTGCTAATTTTCTTGTGGAAACCCGTATGAAAGCCGGGGAGTTGATCCAGGCAGTGATTGTGCATATGTGGACTGATCAAGATTCAGCACCCCTTGTGGTTGCCACAGAACCTGAAATGATGCTTGGTATGGAATGGAGCTTACTTTGGCCACAGTGGTCAGCGAACACCTGTAAAGTGTGCAGAGGCCGAGTGGAATTACAAATCTGGGAGACAAAGTGCACAATAAATCCCAAGTATTTTTTAAAATTATAATTCAAACTGATGCACTGAATTATCTGTGTCTTGATCCTGTTAATGGTAAACTAAAGAAAAGTAACCACTTCTGACAAATTTCAATAGTTACACAGATGAAATTCTAAGTATATAACATAAGTCCAGGCAAAAGTTAGATAGTTAAATAGATGAAATTACTACACCTCTTGAATATTTATAAGTTAATAGAGTCTTTTTCCTGGTAAAAATAGTGGAAACGCGTAAAAAGTATTTTTGACTACTTTCCGTGTGTGCGTTAACACTCGAGTACATCTGCGCCGGGATGTGTTTTCGCGTTGCGCCTGTATGTTTTACACACACGCAGGGAAAGAAGTAAAAACTTCCACATGGTACTACCATATGGCTCACAGCAAAGTAACAAATTTGTTGACTTTTAGATTTATTTCTAAAGTTATGTTTTGACTTTTTTGAGGTGTAGTAAAACAAATACAACATGGTTTATTTCGGAGAAGTATCACAAAATACTGTCCTTCGGTGTTGGATGATCGAGATTTCCTCCCTCCGCTGTGCCTCGGGAGGAAGCCTCGATCATCCAACAAAAATAGTGGAAACGCGTAAAAAGTATTTTTGACTACTTTTCCGTGTGTGCGTTAACACTCGAGTACATCTGCGCCGGGATGCGTTTTCGCGTTGCGCCTGTATGTTTTACACACACGCAGGGAAAGAAGTAAAAACTTCCACATGGTACTACCATATGGCTCACAGCAAAGTAACAAATTTGTTGACTTTTAGATTTATTTCTAAAGTTATGTTTTGACTTTTTTGAGGTGTAGTAAAACGAATACAACATGGTTTATTTCAGAGAAGTATCACAAAATACTGTCCTTCGGTGTTGGATGATCGAGACTTCCTCCCTCCGCTGTGCCTCGGGACAGCTGTGCCTCGGAACACCTCAGTAATACTTCCCCTCAAACCATGTTGTATTTGTATATTCTAAGTATATAACATAAGTCCAGGCAAAAGTTAGATGGTTAAACTATACTATTATTAAGCAGTCATTCTTGAAAAAATAATCAGTTTTCACAAATTGTGAAGTCTGATGCAAATTAGACAATAATAACTGCGCAACATGTTTTTTAAGGTCTATTTGTTAAAATGAGAGGCGTTTGTTTGGGTCAAGGTGCTTTTCTGAGTGAGCGTAGCTCCCGAAAAAAAGTACCGAGGCACACAACAAACACCACTGATTTTAAACAATGACTGAATTAAAATATGGTGCAAAGTTATTGTTGTCATTAATACCAATATTTTTTCTTTCAAATTCATACTGATTTTGACCAAATACAGGTGAAAATCATGGTTTTAATTAGGCCAAAAAAAAAAAAGGTTTGATTGGCGTAACGCGACCGACCCTAATTTTACCGCCGACCCTAGATATTTTTATTTTTTGTGTGCAAAAAAAAAATACCCGTGAAACAAATATTTTCATTTTATCGCGATATGATGCCTACATCGGGTTGTCAAACACCGTCTGGTGTCGCCGATTCTGGTGCTCCAAGTTAAAAAGGAATATCCTACTGCGCAAATGTGCACAATGGTGGCGGTTATGGATCATACCAGTACGGATCGTACATACAGCGTTTCATGTAAAGGAATTCAAGGTGAAAGGAGTGTGTTGTATGATAAATTATTAAAATTAGATGTACACGAGCAATTTGAGATATGCCTGGTATGACATTCAAAATGACAAATCAAAGACGATTTTGTATATATGTCGTATATTTTGTGTTCTTGTATGTAAAACATAAAAAAAAAAAAAAAAAAAAATCCGACCTACCTACCCTAATGTTACGCCAATCAAACAATTTTTTTTTTTGGCCTTAGTTTGTTACTCTGCCATCCACTAAAAACATCAATCAGTCCATGCACTGCTTCTGCATTGCATATTTAGTCAAACGCCAACTCCACAACATAATTGGGTGAACATACTTTTGGCATTAAAACAAATGTGACCATCCGCAACAAACCTCCAGTAAAGTCAGCCTCAGGTCAAATTTGTTTTATTGTGGATTCAAAACGAACAGCTTTAAGGGGGGAAAGCACCTTACTCAATTTTACGTTTTTGCAAGTTTATTTTGTACCATAACTTTTTAACAAAGTGCTTAAAGTTAATAAAAGTATACATTACCAGAAAGGAATTTTCACAAGGAACATGATGGAAATGTTGATTTTTGACCAAAAATCACAGTTTTTGAGAAAATCACAAAAAACATGTTTTTTGGCCATTTGGGCTTCTAAACAAGCTAAAAATAACATTAAGAAAAAAAAAAGACTTTGGAATGGGAATTTTAATTTAAAACACCCACTCGGATGTTGCGTCATTTTTATTTTTTAGAATTTTGGCCACATTTTTTAATTTCATGCCAAATTACGTAAAAAAATGAAAAAAAAAGAAGAAAAAAATCTGAATTTTTGACCTTATTTGTTTTTTTTCTTCACAATATTTGTGTGATTTTCTCAAAAACTGTGATTTTAAGTCAAAAATCAACGTAACCATCATGTTCCTCGTGAAAATTCCTTTCTGGTAATGTATACTTTTAATAACTTTAAGTACTTTGTTAAAAAGTTGTGGTACAAAATAAACTTGCAAAACGTAAAATTGGGTAAGGTGCTTTCCCATCGTTTTTGCATAATTGTTCCAAGTTCATACTACACCAAAAAGTAGAAGTGCAAATTATCAAAAAACATTATTAGGCAGGAAGTTGTCAGTGAAACTGACCAACTTACCCTGGTCGATATATAGAGGTTTTGTCAAATCCCATATCTCTCACTGCATCATCCACCTCTCCCTATCAAAGGGAAAAAAGGAATTTGCCTGTCAATTTAATGTCTGTTTTTCAAAACTAAGTCCTACACAAATAATCTAAAATTTAAATGCATGATGAAGTTTGACATGGAAATCCGATGGATTATGGGTTTACAAATATTTATTTATATCATGTTTGGTTTAATATCATTTTCACATGTTAATCATAAGCAGTGTTCCTGCTAAGGCCGTATGTTGCAAAATTGGCGCAGAAGCTCAAAAAATTGGCGCAAGAGGTTCCCAAAACAAAAAGTCAAAAATAGGGTTTTGGTCATACACAACGTTCACTTATTTGAGTTTTATTCAGATTATATTCAAAATTACTTTCATTTTTGAGGTGATCTTTCCGAAATTGGCAATGTCGAGATGTATTTTTTCTTTTGTGTTGCCCTGGCGCAAAGTCAACATCCTTAGCAGGAACACTGATCATAAGTGATTTAAATTTTTCCAAACAGTTATACTTCAGTCACACATTAAAGAGAGATTAGTCGACCCTGTAGTTAAATGGCTAAATCATTGATACTCGTATCAAGCAAGCATTACCTTCACTTGAAGATACATGTTACTGCTCTTTGCATTTGCCCCATACGAAGAAACTAGGTGGAAATGTGAAATGCCACCACTTTTTGCCAACTCTGCCGTTTTCATTATATAATCTCTATCCACACGCTTGAAGCCTTCCTGATAGGAAAAAAGAATCAAAAAGAGAATTGTCCTTTATAAAGATTAAGTTTATAGATGATTGATATAAACCATTTTTTAATTGTCCTCTTTCTGACTGCATTTTTATTGGTGATTAAATCTCACATTTTATCATAAAAATATATATGATTTAAAAAGATTTTTGGTAGACAGAAAAAAAACAACAAGACAGATACTCTACACAAAGGTTTGACAGTCTCTACCGTTAGCTAAGATTGTTCATATTTTACAAGTCATACTTTAACACTACATGTAGGAAAGGATTTTAAAATCAAATATCCTATAGTTCAAGTAAAAGCAATTCACCTTGAACAAGTCTTGATACAATGCAGATTTTTGCTAGTTGTGACACCCTAAATAAAGTCATGAGCCTTTGCATGAAATGTCTGTGTTTGGTGATATATATAGGTGCCCCCTTTGGGAAATTGGGCTTCATCATATCTATTTCCAGGGCCAAAATACAACTAAATATCTTACCAAAGTATCTAACTATCATGACTACATATGAAGAGTTTGTTTCCAAAAGGGCCTAAATCCACTTTTCATAGTTCTGAGAAAATCATCAAAAAACTGATTCCTTGTTATGGTAAAATCATTTTCAAGTTTGAAACCACTCATGGAAATCAGAGCTTTATAATATATTTTTATAGAGAGTTTTATTTTCACTATGAAGTGGATTTAGGCCCTTTTGGAAATAAACTATAGATTTAGGCCCTTTTGGAAACAAACACGGATTTATGTGTACTGGTAAACTCTATGAAAGCAACTTTTGGGAAAAATGGCTTGGTTCCATTAACCTACTACTATAGTACTACACTAACCAATAACTCAATTTTGACCAGAAGTGGATTTAGCCTTTAGGCCCTTTTGGAAACAAACTCTTCATATATGCCAAACAAAACTTCATTGGACAGTGGTTGGGGGGCCCAGGATTTTTTGAGTGGGGTTGGGGGGGGGGGAACAAAAATCAAGAATGCAAGATCCGTTGCTTGTAATATACAACCCCACCTTTTTTTCTGTTTGGCCTTATTATCTCATGCACTCAACGAGAAATACTCGCTGAAATCTTATTAGTCCTACTCCTACAATGCTTGAAGTGTGTGTGCAGTTTTTGTAAGACTGATGGACTGATCAATGAGTCTACCTTGAATAGCCCTTGACCTATGGTGTGTTGTGGTAGGTTCGGGTCAAGGTAATAAGGCCATTTGAGAAATTTAAAAAGATCAAAATTTTGAACTGAGGTAAATGATGCAGTAGGCAGTTGTAAAAAGCAGGTAAGACTTCTATTTTTTTTGTGCTCCTTATGTGTGTTAGTTGTTGATGACTGATTCACATTGCTTGACAAAAGTAGAGTACTTTTTATTAGCTTTTATTTATGACGTCTAACTTATGAATAAACAATACCTGTGTATTACTTTAGACTGCATCATGTTTTGCGTACTTGAGTGCTAACTTACGCACCACGCGCACGGTTCCCCGTGAAACACTTGTTATCGCGCTTGCAATGCTTAGGCCAAGCGGCATTTTTACATAAATTTTGATTACATTATCCCTACTGATCTCAAAAGTTTTTGAAAATTGTGGAATTGAACTTTTACATTTGTGGGCTACACTTACCACACCAGCTTTGCCTTTGGTTGTACCTAGGCAGCAAAAGCCCATATCATGACCCTTGAACACATCGGCCGACTCATCAAGTTTCTCAAAATCTACCACTTGCTGCTCCTGTTGTATAGAAATATAAATGAAAGAAGGCTCATGCAATTGGAATTATAGTACAATTAATTATTAAATTTTGACTGTTTCACAGTCAGAATATATTAAAGGAAAAACAATGGAATTGAACCCCAGACCCTTGGAATATGAATCGAAAGGCCATAGGTTCTATTCCTGGGTTGGTGCAACTTTTTCTTATCCCTTTATTTTGACAGTGAATTTAATAATTTATTGTAAATGGAATCAAACTAATAAGATATTTGAAAGATCATATACCACATGTGCAAATTACATCATAGACTGAAACTGAGCATGTTTTGAGCTTGCCAATGTCGAGTTGTTGATATCAAAGACCAAACCATTTGCGGTAATGCAAACTGAGTTGAGAAGAGCTGATCTTTCATTACATTTTCATGTATGCTGCTGTAAATTGATTGAGTATAATTCTTTTGTTTTGGAAATTATTGAAGATGCATTCTATCAAAATGAATGCGGCTAAAACTTTTAATTTGCATGTACCGTACTTGAGAAATGCATATTCTTACACTTTAAATTTTACATACCACATTGAAATCTTTAAGCATATCTTCACTGTATTCCACTTTGCGTCTCCCAATCAATGTGACCTTACTGAAGACCTTGGTTTCTGCCATGGCTTTGACCAACTCTTTACCTGTCTCCCCTGTGTAACCAACCACAAAAGCAGTCTTGGCAGCAGCTCTCAACTTCTCCATATTCTCCACTGAGTTATCACCGATACTGTCAATAAATAAGTTATTTTCATCATTTGGACATTTTAGGAGGCTTATAAGGTGCGTTTACACTGTGACGACTTGGTGGTAATGATAGAATTGCAGTTCTGAATTTTACGCCCGTCATCGTCAGTTAAAGTCATTTAACGCTCACACAAGCTGCTAACCACACACATTATCATTACTATCAGTCGTTTTCAGTTACAACTTTTTAGATGCAAATACGTTACCCTCCGTTGTTACCCTACGTCACAGTGTAATTGCACCTTTAGGCTTTATGAAGCTGCATGTTGCATTTAAAATTGATATTGATAAATGTACTAACCAAAAAATATGAAAATTTATTTATTTTTCCTTTTGCTTTATAGTAATATTATGAACTTTCTTCCTGTTTTTGATTTTTGAAAATCATTACTTGCTTTTTGAAATTTCCCTGTATAAAAAGATACACATTGTAATGAAATCAAACTTACTTTTCACAAACATAAACAAACATTTTCATTTGTTTTTACTAGCCTTTTCCCTCAAAAACACAAGTTACAGAATGTATCAACAGTCTTAATTGTGGTCTGGGTTCCTCATCATCATCCGGTACAGTGCCAACTTCTACAAGAAGACTCATGCACTGGTTGGTTGCTGTGTGCAGAATAGTTAAGAAGACGTGCCACAGCCTCTTTGAATTTACGTTCGGCCTGTTATAATTTGGTGGCAGCGGTGGGATTCCCGCCGCTTTTGCTTTTTGTGAATTATGCCATTGTGCATGAACTGCTTAATTTGACAGATGCACAAAAGACATTGTGACATTTCTCTAAATTATGTTTTGCCGATTATGACTACATGTAATAGGCCTATATCACCTATTTTTAACAGTTTCCGCTGAATATTTACAAATCCCACCGCTACCACCAAATTGTAACGGGCTGAACGTAACCCACCCCACTTACTCTACTCAGGGTTCGTACACCTTGGAGCCTTTAAAATTCAAGGACTTTTCAATGACTTTCAAGGTCCAAAAGCATGATTTTCAAGGACTTACCACAGCATAATTTGCAGTATGCTGAACTCTTGTTCCTGCCGATATCAATCCACTCGCTGAATTTGGGATCAGTTAGCCATAAATTATCAATTTTCAAGGACTTTCAAGGACTCTGTGCAAATTTCCAGGACTTTCAAGGCCTTGAAAAGGTGTTTTCAAATTCAAGGATTTTCAAGGACTCTCAAGGACCGTACGAACCCTGTGACAGAGACTACTGCAATAATCACGAAGCATACCAGCGCTTAATAAATTCCGAAATTTTCATGCGACCCAGCCCGGACAAGGAACCCGGGACCTCGCATTCAAAGCGAGCACGCTAATGCATAGACCAAAAGAGGACTTCCCCGTCAGGTCTATACACTGAACGAACCTATTGTCCTATACATTCGTGACAATGCAATATACCATCCAACACGTCATTGCCACAAGTGACATTTGAACATTGTATGGTACCAAAAATTTTTTTTTTTAGATCACAAAAAAAAGGCCAAAATTTGCAAAATAGAAATTATAGATTACCTTTCAACAGCTGCAGGAACAGACATTGTAAAAAAATAACCAGCAAAAACAGCAATGAAAGTTGCAAGGAGAGCAGTAACCACAGCCAGACACCAACAGTTACAGATGCTGCTAATCATGGAATTGCTTGTTGTTGACACTTTTTTAAACTGACAAACTTAAATGTAAGCTTAATCTGAATTTAGCTCACACTCACGAGTTTGTAAGTGGTGTCACTTCAGTATGACTTTTAGATAGAATGTCTACGAATGACACTGCAAAATCATGATATATTTCATTCACATCAACATCAATTATGCTAAAGAAAGTGTCCTTTCATGTGTCCTTTCTCCCCCCACTCCGTAAGAATGTCCTTTTCGGTGACCTTTTTTCGTTCACGTCGGATCTTGTTTATATAAGTTTAATGTTGTCTAATTTTGTGCTATAAAATGAGATTATAAAACTACTAGTTTGGTAAATAATTAATACAAGTAGCATAATTAGCTAAGCAGTGTCATAATTTTTGCATTACGGAAGACAAATAATGTGAAAATAAAGCATAAACATGGGCTAATTTAGCTGGATATAAACACATTTTAAAGTCCTCCTGAATGTAAATATACTCAAGGCTGACATTACTATACGGCCAAAACATACAGAAACCGCGCGAAATGTCATCGCACTATCTGATCACTGATTTCGCGTCCCAGTCAAAATACACGAAAAAATATCCAATGATAGCTTAGTATTTTGTCAATTTTACATGATCTGAAGAAGTCAGAAATATGGATGGAGCAACCGGAGAGGGAGAGAAGATGGGTGATACTACTGAACCTAAAGAGGAAGAACGAAAGCTTTTCAAAAGCGTTAAATATTACATTATTGGCAGCTTGGATGAGTCGGTAAGCTTACAAAACATGCAATGATGCATGCATGCATGTTCAACTTCATTATATTTATATTGAAATCAATACATTTCCTACTAAGCAAATCTGCAGGGGTAGACCGTGTGCGACTACACAGTGATAACAAAAATAAAATGCACTGCAGGTCTTATACAAACTTGTTCGTACCTAATTATATTCTATATAAGTTACGAACTAAAGGGTATATCTTTGACTGTATATGTAGGTATGTTACAAAAAAATTAAAATACAATTTTTTCAAAAATAAAATAAT
>JXSR01S042535.1:55535-70493 GCA_000969725.1 Ophiothrix spiculata | reverse complement strand
CAGAAATGGACCTAAATTTACTTATTTAAGCAGCAAGCAAGCATTATGGAATTATAAAACCAACATTATTTTGAAATAAAATATTTACATTTGAGGATGAACCAACTTGTTGGCCAGGAAAATTTGGGTAAGTCTTCATTTTTGAGAGTTATATTGATGTAAACAACAAGAGCTGAAATGTCTAATGTTATACTTGAACTGTAATTGGTATTGCCCTACAGGTGTACTGCAGGTCTGTGCATGTATTCGTAGGTTGATCATTGATACGTTTCTGTTTTGTTTTGTTTTAACAATTTTGTCTGAGTGCAGGTAAAATTATGAGTTTTTTACCCATTAACCATTTGAAAGAAAAATTCCAGCAGTTCCCTTCTATGCAAGTAACTTCATCTATAGCCATGTTTACAGTGCCTTGTCCTACATTCAACATCCCTTAGCCACAGCTGATTTAAGGCACGCTTGGGCTCTTTGCCGGGTCTGTGGGAGGGGCGATCAGGGGAACGATACTAGTTCTAGTTCATCTAACAAAAAATTTAAAACACTGTTGGTACTATGACTTCAAGTTTAAGCAAGACCAAACCATAGCCTGCTTTACTCCATGCATTTATTGTATACCACAGTAAGTCTTCTGCTACTCCTAACTATGAGTTTTCCTAAATATCAAGCTCATACAAAACCAAATGGATGTTTCCTTCGTGTAAGATATTCATGAGCTAGACTGCTTCAAAACACTTATCACTAAATAATCAAGACATGATTTCATGCTAGACTAAGTTCATGATGTCTTACAAATAGCAACAATAACCTGCAATGAATGTCTTTTTACTATTTTGTTTACATTAATTTGACAGTTCTATGTTAATTAATAAGTAAATTACTAAAATTAGCAATGTCATTTTAATGTCATTAATTTGTCTCAAAGCCCTACAGACTACAGCTTATAAAACCTAATGCGGAATGTGATTTTTATCTCCCTTTATTTTTTTTTTCAGGATACATGCAAAAGTCATTTGTTCAAGACAAAGTCCTCTTATGGTGGGATGGTAGTATGTGTTATAAAAATAAAGCAAAGTAACAGGATTTTTCAAATGTTTCACTGTCTTTATTCAATGTTGTTCTGCAAACAAATGCTAACAATTCTAACAAGTGCTTTTAGTAGACCTATATCTCACACGTAACAAGACTTGTTCTACTAAAACTTCAACTTGAAATGTTTTCTATTCAATTCATTCAGTCAGTCAGTCATTCATTCAATTATTTATTTTTATAACAAAATATCAAAATCAACAAAATCAAAATACCACCATGATTGCAAAAGTGATGTTCTTTCCCAAAAAGATCGATCTGTGATTGAACACAAAAGTAGTGCACAAAATACCCATCAGTACTTTTGTTAATTCTGATGAGTGTTATTTAGGGTAGTTGTACCTAAGGCTGCGATCACATAGAACTATATTATACGCTATACAGGCACGTTTGTGCAATCTATAGGACCTTTTTTTTATGATACTATCCACAATGTAAATCCATAATCATTAGAATTTAAAGATAGCCAGCGTATTGACCTCACTCTGGTAAACAATATTTCTTTTCTAGAGTGAGATCAGGGGCCTTTTTGAAATGGCTTCATGTATACATGTACATACACAGACAGTACAGAGATTATTATATTGTGGATCGTATCACAGAAAAAAAGGTCCTATAGATAGGAAAAACGTGCCCGTATAGTGCCGAATAGCGTACAGTATAGTTCTATGTGATCGCAGCCTAAGGTATATTAATTGAAAGCAATTGCTGTCAATGCCCCAGGGGCCGTATTCATAAAACTCCCTTACACTTAAGTGCAACTTTTACAGTGTAAGTGAAACACTTATGTGTTCCACTTACACTTAAGTATTTCCCTTAACTTTGAAACTCAATTCCTGCTTTATTGCAGTGCGTCATTTTCGTTCTTTTTCACTGCAATTTTAAGTGCAAAAATCCTAACTACAATTAGTTAAAAATACTTACTAGTATTAAACTGACTCTCTTTAGTCACACTGGATGTGTTTTCTTCTATGAAAAAGAAAATCTTGTGAAATATATGCTATAGAATACCCATGTGACTTAAGGGCAACTCTTAAGGGTGCTCCAAGGTCCCCTCAAAAGTTGCCCTCAAAATCATAAGAGTTAAGTGATTCCCTTAAATATTTGTTCATTTAAGTGCAACTTTAAGAGTTTGTCTTAAAATTCAGCAGATTTAAGGGAAACTCTTACAAAAGTTGCACTTAAGTGTGCTTTATGAATACGGCCCAAGGGTCTTGGCTTGATACCTCTAAAAATACCACAAAATCACAGGCCATCACTGCCATGGTCTTTTGCCTGATTGCTGGAGGAGGCCTCAGTCTCCAAAATGAATTGCTGAATTTAGCTGTACCCTCAGGTTACACCACTTTGGTTTTCTTTTGATGATATCTCGAGGATTCCATCAGTGGCGTGCCCAAAGGGGGGGCGACTGGTGAGTCTGTGTGGGGAAAAGGCCCATTCAGGGATCTTAACAATGAAAAAAGATAGAAAGGGGAGGAGAGGGAAAAAAATCAAAAGAAAAGAGAAGAAAAATAGATTTAAATGTTTTAAAAACTTGCCGTGCGCTGGTGAGACCTTTTTTTTTCACTTGTCACTTTTCAAAAGCTACGTTAAAAATTTTGGGTGTGTTTTTTTATTTTTTTTTTAGTTATCACACTACCAAATTACACTATATACTGTCACACTACCAAATTGTATCACAAAAATGGACACTATTAACTAAAATAGCATTGCATCCCATCATGAAGATGGCAGCGTAACATGATAGCATCCAGTAGCGTGTCCAGGATTTTGTGAGTGTGGGACACAACCATCAGTCTCCCCAGAATGACACATACATGTATGGGATTACAGGTTCCTGATGTTTCCTTTTTTCACTCTCTCACCAGGTTGAAACAATTCTAACAGCAAGTGAGGCCGATGCAGAGTCTTATCTCACAGACAGGGTAACTCATGTTATTGCTACAGAGATTGATCACCCAGAAATTGCAGAGGCTAAAGACCTGTTTGAGTTACCAGTAGTATCTGTAAGTAGTTTGTTTTTAAAGGAAAATAATGGTCTAATGGGGTGGAATTAAGAACTATACATGGACTGGAAACCTTTCTAAAAAAACCAAAAACAACAACAATTAATCAAATGTATCAACTGAAATGGCTAAATTTGTTGAAAATGAAATACAAAGACCTTTAATTCTTTATACACTGTAGACCATTTCCAGAAGGGCACTTCCTGCTTTCATCATTTTGTTAGGACCCTAATGGAGTTTCTTTCCATTTAATGCATTGGCTTAAAACTGTATTAGTGCCAACATGAAATGGTGAAAACTAATGATAAAATAAAGAGATTCATGCTCAATAATACTGCATGTGCGCCAAAATCAGGCAGAAAGATGCCAGTTTCAGGTCTCTTTTCAATTTCTCATAATGATCAACATAAAATTAAATCAACAAATTGTTTTCTTTTTCTAAATGATAGAACTTTACTCTATAGGCTAAACAATAATTAATTGGACAGTTAAACTAGAATCTAGAGTACAGGGCCCCATTGTTTGTAAATTCAACCCACACATGGATTTGTGTTTAAATTGTCCAATTATATATTTATTTTGCCTATAGTACCTTTGTTATCCTACCGTTTAAATGCAATAATTTAGATTGCCAAAAGCACATACAAAAAGAATGAATTTCATTCAAGGACATTGTTAAACATCTTGTTAGCGTTTGAAGGGGTCTGGGGGTCCAGGACCCCTTATTTTGACAGTTTTGGCTGCTTTGGACCCTTTAATTTTTGGCTTTTTGTGGTAAAAGATCCCTGGACCCCTATATTTGCCAATTTGGACCCCTAAGATCTGGCGTTCAGCGCTAACCCTGCCTCCTACATAATGAATTGCTTTCCTCAACTGAACTTGTGTGTACCGTATGTCTATGTAGATTTTTTTGTCATTATTTTTCAGCCTCAATGGGTTCTTATGTCAGTACGATGTCGTAAGCTGCTACCAACCAAACCATTTGCGCCAGAGACTAGTAAACTTTTCACCAACATCAATGCCTGCTTATCACAGGTAAGATGTCAGGAAAACCAGTCACATCTGGAACCTACATGTTACTTATTACGTTATGTCTCCCAATGTGATATGTACTGGTGGAAGCCTGTAAAATGAGTAATATGTAGGGATTACCATGTGATATATTTTCCTTAGCTATACTCTGTTAACCTTGAAGTATGTAACAAGCAGCCGATTAACACACATATAAACCAAATAATGACCATACGTGGAAGTAAATTATAGTCTGTATTTCTTGAATCATGACAACGTACCAAATCTTTCTGAATATTCAAATAAACTTATGTTTAATGTTGTCCATGCATGTGTTAGCAACAAAATTAGTCCAAAATAAAGTAATACCAAAATCATGAACAATTCATGTAAAAAATTAATATGCAGTGATTTGGGCTTAATCAATCCTAATCAATCATTACTAGTCTCTTGCACAATACAAAACCACCAGTTCACAATGTTGTAGAATACAGGGGATATGCTTTTGATCTCGTAACAGAAGTCTGATTGCTTGTTGCATACATCAAGGTTTTTAGAGTATAAATAATGTGATCTGTGAACTGTATCTCAGAGCCAACTCTCCAAGTGTATGGCAAGTGCATCAAGCACATGTCACTGACTTTAAATATCTGGGTTGTACGATGGCTTCTTAATTTCTAGTTACAAAGATCTTACTAGATGTAAACCCCTAGCCTGGTCTGCATTTTGGAAGATGGAACGCATATGGAGAAGTACAATTATTCCTGTTGATGTGAAGGTTAGACTGTTTAACACAACATGTGTGGCGGTATTGTTGTATGGCTGTGAGTCGTGGGTGCTGACAAGCGACATGGAGCGTAAAATAAACACCTTCGCAACATCATGCTATAGAGTCATGCTTAACATCAAGCGTATTGACCATGTCCCAAATTCCAGAATTTACAAAGATACAAATAATAATAATAGGAGGCGCTTTTAAGTGCATAAACCTAATTAAAGGTCTCTATGCCCTTTACAATTAAGAAAAACACAATATATACAGAGAGCAAAAGTTTGATACAACTACAGAAAAACTTACACTACAATAATGTATAAACTATGACTTACAACTACAACATGAGCAAGATGTAAAAACCAGAGATGAGAAAGAAAAACTAATTGGACTTAAACAAATGAGATTTTACTTGAGACTTGAAATACCGAGCCTTTGATAAATAGTGTTAGGTTGCAACAGCTGAAATTTCTGTGGATGGATGTGTTATGCTCCAGTTTGGCCATAGAAATTGATCCTAACTAAGGATTTTGATGTCGACTAAAAAAAATCCCCCTTGAAAACGCTTTTGACAAATTTTGATGTCTGTCCTTGTTAGTGTTTTAGTGTAAATCTTTTTTTCACCATATTTCAGTTATCTCAGGGAGACCGCAATGCATTATGGGCCATGCTGTCATTTTATGGAGGATCTTGCCAGCTGAACTTGAATAAGAAGTGCACTCACCTTATAACGCCCAAACCAGAAGGGGTAAGTGGCTACAACGGTTCTTGTTTTGCCATTTTCTAAATGTACTCTCATGTGCCGAATATTTAAAAGATCAAAAGTGATGTAATCTACTGAATATTTGATAGATGCAAGTTGGCATGTACAGTATATTCAAGACTAAGGTTGGGCCATCTTACTGAATATTGTAGATCAAGGTGATATATTAGTATTAAAGACAATCATGGTGTTAATTTAGAGGGCGGTGTTACAGAATTTGTTGGTCAGTGGCGGGAAAATTTTGACAAAATGGGCGCGTGGTATCTAAGCGTAAGATTTGCGCATACTACACAAAATGCAACGCACGCACTGGTTTTTAACGCATTGTCTTCTCGGTATGCACCAAAATAGCGCAAAATAGTACCGAGTTGCTACGAGTGCTCCCAAGCCAACGGGCCTTCAGTGATACTACTTTTTACGTGTGATTTCCTATACCACAAAATGCTGATTTTTCAAATATTTGCTACCTGTAGAATGTTTTCATTTTTTGCTGGTCAATTGTGAAGGTCGGATGTCAATTGTGAAGGTGGATGTCAAATGGAGGAAAAAAATATGGGGTCACTGACTGTTTTTAAAGATAGCTGGAGATGAAATTACATGGGGTAAAATCTAAAAAACAATTTTCATGACTGGGTATGTCGACATTTGGTTTTATAACATCGAACAGATAAAAAAGTTAATTATGTTAATTAACCTAACCTTCGACTTTTCGAACCTTAGACTTTTCAAGTTATCGTCATTTAAAAGGAAAATGATGTCATCACATATGACGTCATAGCGCGCTTAGATGGTTGGTGATCTCCATTTTTTATTGCTGAATTTTGAAGTTTAGACTAATCTATTAACTGATGAAAATAAAGAAGAAGAGAAGTTTCTGTCAGATCTGTGCATGCATCTACATTGAGATGTTATTGTCATGCATGCGCCTCCATTACATTTAATGCCAAACACGCTGTCACATAAGTCTTAAAATGAACAGCCACTGTCCAATCAGATTCTTAAGAAATAAAATTACAAGCAATGACTTAAAATTGTAAACATAATTGTCTGATATGCTGCTTTTGTTATAATTTTTTCCTTAAAAGGCCAAGTACACCTGTGCCATACAGCATGAAGCTTCCATCAAAATCATCACCCCAGACTGGGTTGTGGACTCAATCAACAATAAGCAACTACAAGAAGAGAAAATCTACCACCCAAAACTTATCCTTGAAAAAACAGAAGAACCGGCAGAGACAGATCCTGCTGCAACAGGACAACTCTCACAAGATTCTGTTGTTGATGATACATCGCAAAGTTCAGCAAGTACAACGCCTCAGCAACAGACTAAGGCTCCTAAGGCTCAGTATAAAATCACTGCTCCTTGGGCCGAGGATGTTGAAAAAGTCAGTGACATTCCTCTTCCTGGAGTGGAGAGAAAGAAGGACAAAGAACATAAAAAGAAACGCCGCTCAAAGAAAAAGAAAAAAGAAAGTCACGCTCCTTCAACTGCCACACACGAGAGCTTGCTGGGTAGTTTTCCAGAGATGGAGTTCCCAAGGACGTTACGTAATATAACTAATAACGGGGAACACGCTCCTCTTCAGCAGGCTGGGGAGAGACGACAGTTGTCGCAAGTGCTCAGTGCTATTGCTGGAATGGCGTCACAAAATAAGTCTAAAGATCATGCAATGAGTGCACCGCTTTTACCAGAAGTGAAATACTTTGGGCATGATCCATCATATACAAGTAAGTCTGTTTCATCTGACTGATTGGGAATTTCATTGCATTCACTGTAAACATGAATATTTTCACGCTCAGTAATTTTCGCACGGCTAATTATGAACAGTTTCACACGTTTTAAATTTTGCGCTCGTGATGTTTTTTACGTGCGATGGTATATAATACCATTTTCGTGGTACATTTTTGTGCAAGCTGAGTTGAGCGAGAAAAGTGTGAAAATAATTATACTTTGATCAACACTTCATAGGCGGGAATAATGAATTATGAAGCTTTTCTTCATCCGCAAGTGAACATAACCCCAGTTACACGCGCGTCTTAGATACTCAGCGCGAGTCACACGTGAACCGCGCGCTGCGTCTCCTGGAGTTGTTCTGTGTCCAGCTACGCACGCGCTTATCAGTATCAATTCACGATGTGAAGAGGCCCGCCTATTTGGTGTTGATCAAAGTATATACAGTATTTATTTGTTTCATCTCATGTAGACATTACCAATTTGACACATTCCTACACCTCAGAATTGAAGATCATTCTGAGAATCGGAAAGTTACAAATTTTAAAGCATAGAAGTTAGATAAAAGCTCCAAAAGCACAAATACCAACCCAAACATTTTACCCCCTCCCAAGTATTTACTTTTTATCCCTCTGGTTTGTTGAAGGAAGAGGGGTTATGCCATAGTAATGGATAACTGTGTTGATCTCCTGCATTGTATGTTATCTGTTGTTGTGGAAAGGGTTAATATATAAACTCTTGCATACAGGGTGCGAATTCTTTAATTTTTTTTGCATAGTAACAACTGCTGTACAAAATTTGCATAAGTTGCATATTTTGATGGATCATAACCAGACTTACAGGCATGATTATCTTCAGGTTTTTGCCTGAATTCAGGCAAAAATGCTTGGATCTTCATTGTACAAAAGTATTGGGAAATTCACATTTTCAGGCAAAATTACAAAAAGCCATAACCATCCCTGGACTTAACTGAAAGGTGCAACATAGGAACACTTATTGGTAATGAGGTCAAAGGTCACATACCAAAATTTGAGATCACATATATGAGGTCAAATTGTAAGATAGGTTGAAGTTGTCAAACCAGTTGGATCTCTTTGTTCTGAGAACCAGTATTTTTTGATAATTTGCTGCATTGCATTCCTTTTTTTTTATCTTATATGTGTTTTTCATCCCTATACAGCTGTAATAAGCAGCAAACTTTATTTTGCTCTGTAGATGAAAATACATACCAAGGTTATAATTTGCCGGAATACATATTTTGGCAGATTGGCAATCCTTTGTTTCAAAAATGTTATTTCAAGGAATTGATCGTTAATATGAAATATATCTGTATATTCTGAGATCTGTATATTCTCAGGGCAATCAACAGAAAATATAGGGCTCACTGATCTTTGAACGTGTTTATCTCAGTTATACGTTTTACTCCCTGACAACCTTTAACGGACCATAACTTGAGCTCTGGAAATCGAGTGAAGTTCACTGAGGTGTCATTTTAATCCTTATAACATGGTCTTTGCAAATATTTAAAAAAGTGAAAATGACAAGAGGCTGCATTTACGGCTTGTTTGGGATGAACAGTCATATATTATTAATTACCTATCTCCCCACAAAGTAAAAATGCAGTATGTGCATTCATAAAGCATACCAGATACTTCCATGAAACATGTAATTTCACTTCAAGCCACTCCCATGCTAAAAAGTTGTATTTACACATGCATGATATCTAATAGTAGATACTGCCTTAAAGTCATGAAAAAGAGAATTGGTCGTCTGCTCATTTATGCAGGGTTTCTCCAAAGGAAAAGGTATTGACTTGTAATTTAAATGCAATGCACATATTGCGTTTTTACTTTGCAGGACCGATATAAAACATTGTAGACAATCCTTTTCACACAAAGTAGGTCCAAAGATAAGCACTCTCTGCAACAATAACATTTATTCTGCTGTAGTGCAGAATGATTGCATGGCCTAAATGATATGATTTACCTAATATTTATCAAATAATTTTGTTTCTTGCAGTCATGCCAGAAACCTGCATGCTGGGATGTATCTTTCTCATCATAGAATATCCACAACTTGTTGGGCAGCATTATATTGACACATGGAGAAGGGTAAGGACTGTGAATTATATTTATAGGGGTCCATTCACATGTTTCTCTCTTTAAGGGTGCACTACACTAAATAACTAGCACTCGTAATCCGGCATTTCTAAAATCGGCAAAATTGACTGCCCTTCTAAAATGAGGTGTTCAAAACGTATAGAAGGGCAATATGTTTGGTCAATTTTTCATTCTAATTATAAAGTTAGGTTTATTTAAAGATGATCTGATGCCATTTTTGATCTCCATATTACTTTGGTAAAATTTAAAGGGTTTTCCTTAATTTGCGCTTGATTCTGGTATTACAAAATTTGGCTGTCAGTGATAGGGGAGTTATTACTTCAGCGTCCAGTATCTTGAAATTTTTGCCTTGATGGTGTACTTTTATCATCATTTTGTGTTAGAAGAGATCATAATCATCTGAGAAAAGGCAGTGTAAAAGCAACCAGTTGCTTTATTATTGAGTTTTCAGGTGTTTTTAGGAAGCCATTTTGTACAGTTAGTCAATGGGAAGCTATTTTGTGGTGTGTCGCCATAATTGCTTGATTTTGCCTGAAACAATGCTTGTCATACTGCATGGGGGTAAAATTAGACAATTAAATGTGGACATACCCTTATCATTAATTAAGACAAATCAAGTCATTAAAGGGACTGGCCTAGATTCACCCTGCTACTTTATTACCTATATATTTTGTTATATGAATTGATAGAACATGTTTAAAATAATATATCCTATTAGTAGTTTTCCATGATTTTGTGTAATATTAAGGAAAATAGCAATTTTTTACCAGCTTTAATTTTTGCCCCCGGAGACAAAAAATGGTGTGAAACAGTGTTTCTAGTTTCCTTCAGGTCCAAAATATTAAGCACTTGATGCATTTTTAGTCAGGAAAGGTTGAGCACGTCACAGAAATATTTAGGCATCTTTTGTTCTAGGCCACTTCGCTGAAGGAAAAGTGTTAAAAAACACGACCATTTTTCTTTCTTTTGCCTTATCAAGTTGCTGAACATTTAACAACGTTTGTTTTTCTCATCACTGTAGGTAATAAGTGACCATGGAGGATTAGTTGACGAATGCTACTCAGATCGCATAACCCATGTACTTTGTGATACGCAGAAAAGTGAAGTATTTAAATTGGTGAGTTTGAGGCCTTCATTGCAGTTGCTGTCATAGATGGCGCTACATGTGTCTGCCATCAATGTAGCACCATTGCACCATTTAAATCTGGATTTACAATCAGGGAAAACAATCTTTGGAACACTCGAGTCTTTTCAGGTGCATTCATCTGTTTAAAACACTAGAAATTACAGTAAGAGATAGGTAAAGTTGAAGGCAATAAAGAACTCTTCTCTTCTGACCACCCCCTTCCCCACCCCTGTTTCAATGTTGGATGTAAAGATGCTCCTTGTGTTCAAATCAACATTGAGTGGGGACGGGGAAAGCTTGCGAAATCAATGACATGCACAGATAATTGTGCCAAGACTTTTTTCCCTGATTGTAGCACCATTCATATTTGGATCAGTAATTTCCCAAAAAGAGATACTGGTCAAAGATAAAGTAATTATCAACCTTGCAAGTCAAGGTCAAAAAAGTTGACATTGTGTACTTGTAACCTACTTACTGGAGACTGCTTTTTACCATGCAGCAAACATGGCTCCAAACAAGAGGGAATTGATTTTGTAAATGGAGTTTTCTAGTTGACTAGAATACAATATTATGAGGAATTATTGCTGAACATTGAACTTTTATGTCCAGCTTACTTGAATTAACAGCCGTACTGAGAATGCGATATTGATTTCCGATCTCTGTCTCGAATGATGTAATTTACAGTCCAAAGAAATTAAATTCTTAGTCACTGAGTGCGATTTTACTTCCTAATAAGGAATTTTGGCCATCCATTATGAGACGATAGATGACGTGCGTTCAGCGTGAAACGCAGTGGAGCCGCACGTTCAAAATCACGGTGCGATGCAGGTATACGCACACATCCGGCGCAAACAGCTTTACTGGGGTTGGAATATTTCATGTTTGAATAGGGGTGTACATTTTTCCAATGATAATGTTTATAGTTTTTGGCAATAATTTACATCGTTTTTGGTTTATAAATGACTCAAATTTGTGACTAAGAATGAGATGGCAATTTATTGTTTTGCCTGTCATCTATCGTCTTATAATGGATGGGCGTACATTATTTTTTTCGTAATGGATACCCCCTGGGGGGCACTCATTACTCACAATAATGTACGCCCATCCATTGTGATTGATATTAAATAAACCGGTACCAAGCATTTTTTCAAATACTCTATAAACCTTTATGCAACAAGCAATCAGACTCTGTTACAAGACCCATAGCGTATTCCTTGTATTCTACAACATTGTCAATTGGTGGTTTTGTATTGTGTAAGAGACTAGGAATGATTGATTAGGATTGATTAAGACCAAATCACTGCATATTAATACATTTGGTGCATGAAACTTTCATGATTTTGGTATTATTTTAGGTTAATTTTGTTGCTACTACATGGACAAATCTTGAATATAAGTTTATTTGAATATTCATCATGATGGGGTACGTTGTTATGATTCGAAAAATATTTATTTCTGCGTATTGTCATATTGGTTTGTGTGCGTTAATTGGCTGCCTGTTGCATACTTCAAGATCTACAGAGTATAGAAATGATTTAACAGTTTTTTGACCCTATCTATTTGACATTTCAGGCTATCAAAGATGGCAAGCGTTGTGTAACTGCAAATTGGCTGAATGATTGTTTGAAATTAAAGAAGATGCAACCGCCTTGGAGGGCGCTTCATTTCCCTGTTACGTCGTATCCATTACAACCATCACCTTGTCGAGATCAGGTAAGCACAGCCGCCTTGGAGGGCGCTTCATTTCCCTGTCACTTTGTATCCATTACAACCATCTCTTTGCCGAGATCAGGTAAGCACAGCTGCCTTGGAGGGCGCTTCATTTCCTGTCACTTTGTATCCATTACAACCATCTCCTTGTCGAGATCAGGTAAGCACAGCCGCCTTGGAGGGCGCTTCATTTCCCTGTCACTTCGTATCCATTACAACCATCTCCTTGTCAAGATCAGGTAAGCACAGCCGCTTTGGAGGGTGCTTCATTTCCCTGTCACTTCGTATCCATTACAGCCATCTCCTTGTCGAGATCAGGTAAGCATCATGTCCATATTATCAGAAAGTTCTCATAACAAATCCAATTAAATTTGGTACTTACGAAATAGTTGGACTTCCTGTCAGTTTTGAGGGGGCAGTCAAGTAAGTAAGCAAGTAATCAATTCCCCATCACATTGCTGTATTGTTGTAGGTCATGGAACCAAGGTACTGTGCTTTCAAATTTTTTCGCAAACAAGCTAGGTATGTGTAAATCTTTTTCCATGATTTTGTGTAATATTAAGGAAAATAGCAATTTTTTACCAGCTTTAATTTTTGCCCCCGGAGACAAAAAATGGTGTGAAACAGTGTTTCTAGTTTCCTTCAGGTCCAAAATATTAAGCACTTGATGCATTTTTAGTCAGGAAAGGTTGAGCACGTCACAGAAATATTTAGGCATCTTTTGTTCTAGGCCACTTCGCTGAAGGAAAAGTGTTAAAAAACACGACCATTTTTCTTTCTTTTGCCTTATCAAGTTGCTGAACATTTAACAACGTTTGTTTTTCTCATCACTGTAGGTAATAAGTGACCATGGAGGATTAGTTGACGAATGCTACTCAGATCGCATAACCCATGTACTTTGTGATACGCAGAAAAGTGAAGTATTTAAATTGGTGAGTTTGAGGCCTTCATTGCAGTTGCTGTCATAGATGGCGCTACATGTGTCTGCCATCAATGTAGCACCATTGCACCATTTAAATCTGGATTTACAATCAGGGAAAACAATCTTTGGAACACTCGAGTCTTTTCAGGTGCATTCATCTGTTTAAAACACTAGAAATTACAGTAAGAGATAGGTAAAGTTGAAGGCAATAAAGAACTCTTCTCTTCTGACCATCCCCTTCCTCACCCCTGTTTCAATGTTGGATGTAAAGATGCTCCTTGTGTTCAAATCAACATTGAGTGGGGACGGGGAAAGCTTGCGAAATCAATGACATGCACAGATAATTGTGCCAAGACTTTTTTCCCTGATTGTAGCACCATTCATATTTGGATCAGTAATTTCCCAAAAAGAGATACTGGTCAAAGATAAAGTAATTATCAACCTTGCAAGTCAAGGTCAAAAAAGTTGACATTGTGTACTTGTAACCTACTTACTGGAGACTGCTTTTTACCATGCAGCAAACATGGCTCCAAACAAGAGGGAATTGATTTTGTAAATGGAGTTTTCTAGTTGACTAGAATACAATATTATGAGGAATTATTGCTGAACATTGAACTTTTATGTCCAGCTTACTTGAATTAACAGCCGTACTGAGAATGCGATATTGATTTCCGATCTCTGTCTCGAATGATGTAATTTACAGTCCAAAGAAATTAAATTCTTAGTCACTGAGTGCGATTTTACTTCCTAATAAGGAATTTTGGCCATCCATTATGAGACGATAGATGACGTGCGTTCAGCGTGAAACGCAGTGGAGCCGCACGTTCAAAATCACGGTGCGATGCAGGTATACGCACACATCCGGCGCAAACAGCTTTACTGGGGTTGGAATATTTCATGTTTGAATAGGGGTGTACATTTTTCCAATGATAATGTTTATAGTTTTTGGTAATAATTTACATCGTTTTTGGTTTATAAATGACTCAAATTTGTGACTAAGAATGAGATGGCAATTTATTGTTTTGCCTGTCATCTATCGTCTTATAATGGATGGGCGTACATTATTTTTTTCGTAATGGATACCCCCTGGGGGGCACTCATTACTCACAATAATGTACGCCCATCCATTGTGATTGATATTAAATAAACCGGTACCAAGCATTTTTTCAAATACTCTATAAACCTTTATGCAACAAGCAATCAGACTCTGTTACAAGACCCATAGCGTATTCCTTGTATTCTACAACATTGTCAATTGGTGGTTTTGTATTGTGTAAGAGACTAGGAATGATTGATTAGGATTGATTAAGACCAAATCACTGCATATTAATACATTTGGTGCATGAAACTTTCATGATTTTGGTATTATTTTAGGTTAATTTTGTTGCTACTACATGGACAAATCTTGAATATAAGTTTATTTGAATATTCATCATGATGGGGTACGTTGTTATGATTCGAAAAATATTTATTTCTGCGTATTGTCATATTGGTTTGTGTGCGTTAATTGGCTGCCTGTTGCATACTTCAAGATCTACAGAGTATAGAAATGATTTAACAGTTTTTTGACCCTATCTATTTGACATTTCAGGCTATCAAAGATGGCAAGCGTTGTGTAACTGCAAATTGGCTGAATGATTGTTTGAAATTAAAGAAGATGCAACCGCCTTGGAGGGCGCTTCATTTCCCTGTTACGTCGTATCCATTACAACC
>JXSR01S042535.1:0-19372 GCA_000969725.1 Ophiothrix spiculata | reverse complement strand
CACACACACACTTCAAAATGAAATGACGCCCATGTAAGTGAGAGGCAAAATCGACGAAAAAGCTCGCAGCTCTTTAAACCCTTACTGAAAGCTTGGACTATAGTAGGTTTTATAGTCCCAGCTGAAAGGGTGTCGAGGAGTGGGCGACCTGTACGTATCAAAAGAGGTTCTTTCGAAACCCGTTCTAGTTTGTCAATGCTTGACAGGATTTGCCTACTCGGTCTAGCCTCTTTTGCCTATTCTTTCGAACTGATGTGATTGAAACATTCAGATCTGTGCGAGCTCTGGGAGTGCAGGCCTCCAATGTCACTTTTTGCACATCGCTAGTAGTATATATCGGGTATTTCGCCCATTTTTAGGGGTTGGGTGGGGTTGGGGGTAAAACGACGTACACCGGCGGCATGGGCCGGTTGGCACAGTTACTTAGTGGCCCGGGTTTAGTGGACGTTGCTTCTAACATATAATACTGTATTCTGATCATCGACTCATCGATGTTTAAATATAAATTGCTTATGTATCAGTATCAACATCAACTTTATAAAAAGGCCTATAACCATGCAATAACCGCACGTATTTCAGGGCCGTGAATTCCTAAACAAACTAAAAGAAGAACGCACCAAAGCTAAGACGGAGACGGTTGATGCGCCTATTCCAGATGATCACCCCTTCATGAAGAATATTCCTGACGCACCTGCTAATGGAGCGCAAAAAGAAGCTAAACAAGTAGATAAATCCACACCAAGCATACATAGGTAGGTCAGATTATAAGTTAAAGGGACTGGCCTAGATTCTTCCCACTAATTTTTTACCTTCATATTTTTTACATGAAGCACGTACCTGAACTAGAATCAGAACTTGAACCGCGGTTTTCAAACCATGCGGCGCCGGGTCCTGACTGATTTGACTTCTTGCGTGATATGCTGATATCATAGCCTATTATAGCTATAAAGATAATTTAAGTAATTGTATCTTACAATTTTTATGCAGAGTGAGTGACTCTTCTGGGAAAATGGAGTTTACAAAAGTTGAAGAAGGGTCTTTGTCTCGGAGAACTCTTGATACAAATGTAAGTAAAACGATTTACCGTACCGGACCTATATCACATACTAAATACACTTAAAACAATTTGTTAACCTTAAGTTGGCTTACAAGTCTTACAAAATGAATTTATTATATAAAAATCGTCTTGTGTAGGCTTTCGCCAGAGAAACACAACTTGGTACATCAAGTAGGCCTAAGTGAAGCTTATTTTCATCTTGGGGCTAAGATAGATGTTTTTATATTTAGTTTTTGAATGCAGGAGGTAGACCAGAGTACCCAGACAAAAACCTGCGGAAGCGAGCGTGGACTGAAAACCAAATGTACATAAAGCGCCGGGCGGGGAATCGAACCCGGGATCTCATTGGTGCAAAGCGCGGAAACTACCTCTGCGATAACCATGTGCACTCCCCACGCATACGTACTTCTGTTTGTTCTAATTTAGACTTTACGCTTAAAATGTCTATATAACTTTCATATCTTATTTTAAGGATGTGTTTGTGGTCGACACAACGAAGGAATTATTTGTTTGGATCGGACTCGGAGCTTCCATTGACGAGCGACGGAATGCGTTAGGCTACGCCCATGTAAGTGAGATTTGCGTTGTTACGCCAGTTTTTTTATATTTGTTTATGGAAGAGTAAAAGCTTCGTGTATAAGAGGGTCTATTCTTCATGTACGCCAAAACTTGTCAGTGCTATTTAAATTTGTGTAAGAGGCAAACACTTCAACGCAGTAAACTAAGTTCCTCCGTCTAACTCGTGAAAAGGACAGTAGCCTTAAATTGATTAGTGATGAGTTGATTATTCTACAATAATTAACCATTACATTGTCATTTTCTTTGTTTCTTAGAACTATTTGATGTCGACCACCCATCCGTACATACCCGTTACTGCTTTCAATGAAGGAGCCGAAACGAAAAACTTCCGAGCAGCATTGAAATAAGCAAATTTTAAGGCCTACTTTCAACGTGCACTCTAAAAAAACTATTCAAAATGAATTATAGATTCTATTATGAGGGACTCTTAGAAAGTTCTCTTATAAGAAGATTAAAAACTGCATTAAAGGGTCTGCTTTAATAAAAGATTTTTATATTTAACCTTTTTCGGTTTAATTTTTTGAATATGGATCTAGATTGAAGAGAATCATCTTAAGTATCTCTCGGAAATTAGAACCTATATTCATTTTGATTTTTTTAGAGTGTGCGTGCATTAACAAAATTTGACTGTCTTTTAGATTGTTCTGAACATGAATGAACCTAAACCCGATGGGAGTCAACTGTCAACCACAGCATTACATGATGGAGACATTTCTCATGATAACTTGACAACCTATAAATCGAAATACCGTATCGAAAAAGAAAAATTTCGTTGTTTTAACCCATTTTATATGAATTTAAAAATCAATGTGTCTTTTAAATCATTAATTTATAGATATTGGGGTCTAAATTACCAAATTTCTGAAATTGATCGTCAATGGACGTCGAAACTCTCCTTTAAGGGTGCCAATGTCGATGGACAATATAGACTTAAAAAGAGACGATTGAAGTCTGTTTATTAAATTTTTTGAAAACAAATTAATGTTATTGTATGTCTATATGTGCTACTTTTAATCCATGTCATTGTGATTTAATAATACTATTATTCTGAATCTGAGCGTATGAAATCACCCCGATATATAATAGCAGATAGCAATGTTTAGATAAATGTTGTCTACAGTAGATAGCAAAGTGTTATACAGCAGATAGTAATGTTGGTTGAATGTTTAATATCAATTAAGTTTGGGCGGATGATTGCTATCTACTGTAAGAGATAAGAGTTATGACATGTAGGGTTTGTATAATGAGAGTTGTCTACAGCATGATGGTTGAGGGGTTATCTACAGCAGAATCAATGTGTATGAGTCACAGCAGATATAGCGATGAACTTGTGGATTCCTGGTGTTGATGAGTCTAACGGTAGTCTAACGGAATATAGATAAAGACATGTTTATGTGTTATCTATTTGTATAGATAGCATGGATAAAAATTAGACTATACCCACCTGTTGAAATTCGGATGTTAGAAGCTACTACGCTCTCTTTGGAAAATTTGGAAATGGGAAGTCACACACCCTCCTCCTCATGAGGTCGAAACTGAGTCCGGAATATACTACTACAAGATGCTGCTGCTGCACGACGACGACGACGAGGGGTGGAGCTTTCGTTCAAAGCATTTGAAGTCAAACTTCGTGCTATTATTTGTGGAGGAGGAGGAGGAGGAGATTCAAAGATTCAAAATTTATTTCAATATCACATTCAAAAGCACATTCAAAACAACTCAGATAAACAAACAGTATGTTAAAAACACAATTACAACAAAAGAATGGTATTGAGGAGATGACAAAAGGCCAGTAAGGCCCGAAGGGCCATCCCCTAAGTAGGGCCTAAGTTACAGACGATAAAAGAGTATGGCCTAAAAGATACAAAAGACACATTCATAACACAAGACATGCCCAAAACAACAAAAAAGGTCATACGTTATTGTTAGCAAATTTTAATTGTAGTCTTCTAAAAGATTTGTTTTAAATATGTTCCTAAATTCTTCGACAGATTTAGCTTGCTTTACTTTTTTATCAATAGAGTTCCATAAGCCAGGACCAGATGTCCGAATCGAACGATCAGAAAACATTTTCCTCGCATTGTGAATGCTATAATTTTGGGCAATTCTTGTAGCATAATTGTGATACTGGTTATGTTTACGGAAATAATTATTAAATACGCATGGTAGTAAACCCGCATGATGTTTATACATAAACACTCCTAGTTCTAAATTGAATGAATCATACACGTTTAAAATTTTGTGTTTTTTGAACAATGGATTGTTCAAAAGAAGGAGGAGGTTATTGAAGTCAAATTTCGTGCTATTCTTTGTCGATTTGTAAAAGTTTAATTGTGGACATTACGGTCCGTATACTTGAGGATATTTTTGCAGGTTTTTGACGAAATTGTGCGGTTTTGTATAAAAGCATGAAAATTGGCATGAAGGTAGAGAATTTTATACTGAATCATTCTAGGATGGGAGCCATTTTTGCATTTTTCAAATATGGCGGCCATCTTGAAAATTCAAAATGGCCGCCATTATTACCTATTGAAAATACAAAAATCAACATTTCATCATTTTGGCAGCATTACCATACATGGTTTGAGTTAGAAATGACTAACACGAATCACAAATGCCTTAATTAATCATATTTCACTTATTTTGAAAATCCAAGATGGCTGCCAGATTCAAAATGGCCGCCAATTGACAATTGTCATCATTCAAAAATAGGCATTATTCGCAACATGGGAAGGTTTGTGGAGTTACGTACTTTAATTTCTTTTTAATTCATCATTATTTAGGCCATAAAGGTGTCTGCTAATGAATTATTCATTTTTACACATTTACGTCTAGAGGGGGTGATTCAAAATGGCCGCCATAGTTACCCTATTTAAGCAAAAAATAGCAGATTTTTAGCAATTTTGATACAAAAATCATGATTATGGAAATTATGAAGACATAGATATCAAGTTTTAAGCATTAGACAATTTATTTATGCACAAATTACTACTTTATAGCATTTTCACCTGATTTTATGCTTTCAAATATTCAAGATGGCCGCCAAAATGACTAAAATTGAGCTAAATTACAGTAATTTTGGGTATTTTAAGCAATAAAAACCACTCTAGTCATATTTTAAAGAACAATTTTTCTTTAATTGCATTTGTATTTAAGTAATGCCTCTATATGAATGAAATCTGCCAATCTGTAATGAGGGCGCTGTTCAAAATGGCCGTTACATGGGCTCAAAATGAGCAAAAAGTGTCAATTTAGTGCAATTTTGGCAAAATTTTGACTCTAAAACACCCAAATCTATGATTTTCAAATTGAAAATTGCACAATCAGAGGCAAAAACATATGTATCCTTGCACAATGTAAAATTTCAATGCAAAAAAAGCTATGATGTTCATTTCTGGAATTCAACATGGCCGCCAAAGTGCTTAAAATAGGTTAAATTATGGTGCATTTTAGGTACTTTGAGCACAAAATTGAACAAAACAAATATTTTTATGATGTATAATCATTTTATTTTGCCATAAAAAGGCATAAATGGGATCGCCAAATGTAATTATTTACTTGCTTTTGAGAAAACATTTCCAAAACTACTTCAACTATCTGTTCTATACTCAATATATACCCTAAAATATCCAAAAATTTAGCAAAATGTCATATTTTGCGGTCATTTTGAAGCATTTAAGGTATGTTTGGAGTTATATTGGCGGCCATTTTGAATATGTGCAATTCAACAGTATTTTTATCTTGGTGTATTTACATCTCTGGCTTCATTTAACCACCATCAAACAGTAAATGAATTAATAAAAAGCGTTATTTTGCTTCATTTTGTGTCCAAATGGCATAAAATGTACTGTAAAAATAGGCCATTTTAGGTGTTTTGTCAGCCATTTTGAATTCCAAAAATACAAATCATAGCGTTTTTGGCATTGAAATTTTAGTTTGTGTAAGGATACATGAGTTTTTACCTCTGGTTGTGTAATTTTCAATTTGAAAATCGTATTTTTGGGTCTTTTAGAGCCAAAGTTGTGCCAAAATTGCACTATATTGGCACGTTTTGCTCATTTTGAGCCCCTGTAACGGCCATTTTGAACAGCGCCCTCATTGCAGATTGACAGATGTTATTCATAAAGAAGCATTACTTAAGTACAAATGCATTAAAAGCAAAATAGTGCTTTATAATATGACTCGGGTGGTTTTTATTGCTTAAATTACTCCAAATTACTGTAATTTAGCTCAATTTTAGTCATTTTGGCGGCCATTTTGAATTTTCAAAAGCATGAAATATGGCAAAAATGCTAACTCAAACCATGTATGGTAATGCTGCCAAAAATGATGAAATGTTGATTTTTGTATTTTCAATAGGTAATAATGGCGGCCATTTTGAATTTTCAAGATGGCCGCCATATTTGAAAAATGCAAAAATGGCTCCCATCCTAGAATGATTCAGTATAAAATTCTCTACCTTCATGCCAATTTTCATGCTTTTATACAAAACCGCACAATTTTGTCCAAAATATCCTCAGGTATTAACCATAATGGTATAATGGTACACACGAGTTACAAAAAAAAAAAAAAATCGCGTATAAGGGGTGTTTTTTCCTTGTTGGATGCGTTTAGTTTATCAAAAACGATGGTTTTCAAGAAAAAAAGGTTGCTTAAAATACCGATTGAACGTCACGTATAGGGTAACTTGATTTGTTCCATGTTCACAGAGAAATGAGCGTCTCATTTTCAATATGAGAACGCAAGAGCGTCATTGTTTTCCCTTTTGCAAACCGAGATAGCAAAAACGGCCCGGACCTTATTTTTAAGCTTGTTTGCAAACTTGAGTAGGGTCATACCTAGAATGATTCAGTATAAAATTCTCTACCTTCATGCCAATTTTCATGCTTTTATACAAAACCGCACAATTTTGTCCAAAATATCCTCAGGTAGTAACCATAATGGTATAATGGTACACACGAGTTACAAAAAAAAAAAAAAATCGCGTATAAGGGGTGTTTTTTCCTTGTTGGATGCGTTTAGTTTATCAAAAACGATGGTTTTCAAGAAAAAAAGGTTGCTTAAAATACCGATTGAACGTCACGTATAGGGTAACTTGATTTGTTCCATGTTCACAGAGAAATGAGCGTCTCATTTTCAATATGAGAACGCAAGAGCGTCATTGTTTTCCCTTTTGCAAACCGAGATAGCAAAAACGGCCCGGACCTTATTTTTAAGCTTGTTTGCAAACTTGAGTAGGGTCATATTCTGCCAAAAGAACTTTTTAGGGCCAAACTTGAATTCGCAAGGCGCGCTAAAAACTTGTTAAGAGGTCAAAATTTGCGAGGAAAGTGGGCTCAAAACCTGTTGAGGGCCCAGGGGGCCGCTCGAAGCAGTGGCGTAGCCAGGCCTTTCTCCAAGGGTGGGCAAACCACCCAAGATTTCTCCAATGGATTTTATCGAGCAACTTTAAAGGGGTTCCAAGGGGCCGACTCTGCCGAGTTTTTCAAGAAAAAACGCCAAATATTGTACTTTATGAAGTTTTCTACCTAATTTTTAGCGATTTTCAACTCTAATTGTCGTAATTTTATGGGGAAAAGGCACTTCCTGCCCCCTTTATTTTTCTCCCAGGTCTTCAAAATTTCTCCAAAAAATTTCCAAGGTGGGCAAATTGCCCACCTTGCCCACCCCTGGCTACGCCACTGGCTCGAAGCTAAGAAGAAAGTCAATCAATCAACAAATGATACAAGTACTTGCATAACATGCATACCCCATGAAGGAGTCTATTCGTACAGGGGACCCACGGCTTTACGTGACTGTCCGACCACGGAGTAAGTGGAGTAAAGTTTCTTGCCCAAGGAAACAAGGAGCGCATGCTCGTCAGAGCACCTCAAAATCGGGCCCTAAATGTCGAAATCAGCAAATTCCAACCCTTAATGTCGTAAAATACTTAAAATTATACCCCTAAACATTGCTAAATGTCGCGATGTCGTAATGCACTAAAATTGACCCCTAAATGTCGTAATGGAAATTTGACCGTCCAATAATGGCGTAACACATTGAAATGGACCCTTAACGGCGTAACAACGCACTATTTTCTGCTGTAGTTATATCTTGGAATTTTAGAATAGCTGGCGAAAAAAAATTTACCCTAAAGTAGAAGATATCGTAAAAAGACTACCCTTAATGCCGAAAGCTACCCTGAAAAGCTGGAAAAGGCACCCCTTTTTGGGTAAAATCTGACCCTTTTTCGACGTTTTTTCTGACGAGCATGCGTACCACTTTTTCCTTCAAGCGGACCCCGGGGTTAAGGGGGTATATGAATTTGGGTAAAACTTGTCTAGTTGGTGATGGAGACATCCTTAATTCCCACGACGTGGTATCTCTCTTCACCAACACCCCTATCGAGAAAGCTTTGGATATCATTAAAGAAAGACTAATTAGTGACAATACTCTCAATCAAAGAACTAAGCTCAATCCTGATGACATCATAGCTCTACTACATTTCGCCGTATGTACCACCACGTAATTCAGTTTCAGACTGTCCGACCACGGAGCAAGTAGAGTAAAGTTTCTTGCCCAAGGAAACAAGGAGACGAAAACCGCCCGGCCCGGGGCTCAGGCGAACCCACAATCTCTGTATTACGAGACCCGTGCTCTAACCGCTCGGCCACGCTCCCCCTTTATGAGTACTACAAGCAGTAAGACAACAAATAGGACACGTAAAAGTTCTCGTTCAAAGGGAAGCAGTAGAAAAGGGAGTACACTTGAAAGTATATTGAGCCAGGAAGCAGAAAGAAGCCTACTAGTAACTCCTAATAAAGGCTGCAACACGCAAAGCAGAGTTAGAATGTAGAGCTGAAGGCTCTGAAAGAGAAAGTAGAAATGGAAGCACAGGAGTTGGAGTTAATGAGAAGAGAAATGGAACTCAAACACAAGAAAGAGTTACTAGAAGTAAGAACTGAACTTAAAGTTGAAGAGGCAAAGATCAATGTGTTGGGAACGGCGGTTAATAGCGGGGTCAATAGTATTTGTGACTCATCATCATGGAGCAAAGCGACCAGCGCTTTGGATTTACTCCCACGGCCCCACCACCCAGTACCCCCAGTCCCAGTATACACCACTGAATCCTTGGCAACAAAATTTGAATATGAATAGTGAGCTGAAAGTTCAGTTTGAAGACAGCCTGTCAAAGAGGGGTAGATGTAGTACAGGTACTGATACGGTGGCAATGAGCATGAAGGTAAAGGAAGGAAGTAGAAGGCCTATGGAAAAGGGTCATTCATGAGTATGGGAGTGATGTTGGTATAGAGGAAAATGGGGCAAGTGGACCCATTTGTAAAAAGGTTGAGGTTGATAAGAATACTACATGGGATGATGTGGCAACAAACCTGAATGGAAACATGGTAAATGAAGAAGGTAGTGTGGATAAATATGACGGAGATGATGAGAGTGAAAAGGACTCTGAAGATGAGGAAATTAAGGCACCACAAAAAGGCCTGAAGCAAGTAAAACCTTTAATACAGAGAAAGAGTAAATCAAAACCACAGGAGAAAAACTCACAAAGGAACACAATTCTACAGGAGAAAGGTGGAGGAAGAAGTGGTGTAAAGAAAAAAGTGGATGATGAAGAGAAGAAGGAAGTGTTGAAGAAAGTACACTCAAAGATTTGGTAAAGGTAATGATTGAGCAGCAGAAAAAGGTCAACGCTGCCACACACATTGATCCCATCCTACAATGGGGACCCATTGGAGTTTTGCAGCTTCATGCAATCATTTAAGTACAATGTGGAACTCAAGACTGATGATAAGTTCGAAAGAATCCAGCATTTGGATCAATGTACCACCGGGGAACCAAATCGTATTTGTCAAAGGTCTCCTAAATAGAAATCCCAACACGGGTTATGAAGAGGCAAAGAAAGAGCTAAAGCGGAAGTTTGGGGACAAGTATGTTATTGCTGATGCGTTTAAGAAGAAGGCGGAGAGGTGGCCTGACGTCAAGCGGGAGGATGACCAGGCATGGTCCAAATTCTCTATATTTTTAGTGGAGTATGAAAATTCCATGGTGGACCTTGGCTGTGTTAATGAAGTGGATCATTCTGGAGCAATTAGGATGTTACTTTCCAAAACCCCTTATGCAATAAGGAACCAATGACTAATATTTGTTGATAAAATTCAAGAAAGCGAGGATAGGATGGCCGGGTTTTCAGATTTTGTTAAATTTATCGACCGGCAAACTATGATTTTTACTTACCCTTTATATGGTCGTATTGAAGATTCAGATAGGCGCAAAGGCGGAGTGCAGAAGACAAGGAGCAGAGTAAGTTTTGCTACAGGAACTTTTACCCCTTCATCAGATGGAACAGAGAAAACAATTGAAGAAATGGTGCTTCAGTTGTAGTAGTGACAGTCACTTTACTGACTCATGTAGACAGATGCTGAAGAAACCATACCAGGACAGAATTGATGAAGTAAAGAAATTAGGTTTGTGCTTTGCCTGCTTGAAAAAGGGGAAACATGTGGCTAAAGACTGCAAAAATAGACTAACTTGCAAAACCTGCAAAGGAAGGCACCCTACAGCACTGCACCGTGAGCAGAACCGATTTGGAAATGATCCTAGTAAAGGTAAACAAGGAAATGGTGTTGAGGTCAACACATCGTGTGGGCTCACTGGGGCCGGTGTTAGCTCTCTGTTGTCAGTGGTACCAGGCCGTGTACTCAAGAGAAACTGGACGTCAGGTAAAAACTTATGCATTGCTCGATAGCAAAAGCACTGCGGTGTTTTGTACCAAAAGCCTACAGCGAAAGTTGTCTGTACCAGGGAAAAAGACAAGAATTCGTCTTCAGACAATCAGTGGTGTGAAGAGCATAGACACTCACAAATTGGAGGATCTGATTGTAGCAGATAACTAAGGCAAGAACAACATAGAGCTACCTGAAGTATACATTCAAGATGACATACCAGTGAATCAAGATGACATTATATCTAAAGCAGACATCCTACCTTGGAAATATTTGAGTGAAGTGGATGTACCGGAAGTGAAAGAGAATGTGCCTTGAGCGTTAGAACCATTTAGGATTATTCACAGTGAGTCAGGTGGTCCATTTGCATGTCACCCTTGGCTGGGAGATTCACGGTCTGCGGAGTTCAGATACAAAAAGAGTATCAGTACACACGATTAAAGCCGTAGAGCAGATTAAGGAGCAATTAGTTACTATGTACAACGGAGACTTCACCGAAAGAGTGGTGGATGACGCTCTACAGAGATCTCATGAAGATAAAAGGTTCCTGGACAGCCAAGAAGGATCCATGCGGCTCACAGATCACCATTACGAGATGCCTCTACCTCTTCGTAACAGTCATGTGACATTTCCTAACAACAGAGTCATGGCTGAGAACAGAACAGCACACTTGAAGAGAAAATTTCAGGGAAATTCTGAATTCAAGAGTGATTATGTTAAGGCAATGAATGAGACAATTGAAAATGGCTATGCTGAGCCAGTTCAAGATAGTGAAGTCAAGCACACAGTGGGAAGGACATGGTATATACCACACACCACGGTGTGCGCCACCCAAGAAAGCATAAGATCAGAGTGGTTTATGACTGTGCTGCAACTTTTGGAGGAACTTCCCTGAATAAGGAGCTTCTTCAAGGCCCAGACTTAACCAATACATTAGTGGGCGTACTATTACGCTTTAGACAAGAACCAGTAGCAGTGATGGCGGACGTGCAGGGAATGTTCAATCAGGTGAAGGTGTCAGAGGAATACAGAGATCTCTTGCGTTTCCTCTGGTGGCCCAACGGGGATACTTCTCTGGCCCTAGCATTGTACCGTATGACAACAGCGGTTTCCTCACCAGCCTGTGCTAACCTAGCCTTGAGAAGAACTGCTGTGTACAACAACTGTTCTGAAACTGTGAGAAAGACAATCAATAGAAACTTCTACGTGGATGACTGCTTGAAATCCATGCCTTCAGATGAAGAAGCGGTGAAAGTGGTCAATGATCTTACTTCATTGCTGAGCCAGGGTGGGTTTAAGCTCACTAAGTGGGTTTCAAACAGCAGTAAAGTGATGGCAGTTATACCTGAGAATGATAGAGCTATAGAAGTGAAGTTACTTGACCTTAATATGCAAGGAAGTATCCCCCCTTAAGTAGCGCTTGGAGTTCTGTGGTCTCCCAATACAGATAGGTTTGGCTTCAGAATAGAGCTAAAAGAACACCTTCATACTAGGAGAGGAGTACTCTCAACGGTGAGTTCTCTGTATGATCCACTGGGATTTGTGGCTCCAGCCATCCTACCTGCACGGTTGTTACTTCAAGATTTATGTAGACTACAACTTAGCTGGGATGATGACATCCCTATAGAATATCAAAGACAGTGGAAGAGCTGGATATCTGATCTTCCATGATGAGTGTTCACGTGGCCTGACAGTCCAGAAATTCCTGAATAATGCTAGATGGAAGCATGGACCAGAGTTCTTACAGGATCCAGAAGACAAGTGGCCTGAAATACCAAGTCAAAGTACCCTTGATATGGATGATCCTGAAGTGAAGAAGCAAGCTACAGCTATAAGTTATGCTACAGGAGTGAAAGATTCTGTAATTGACAGATTTCTCACCTACTTCAGTTCATGGTACCACCTAAAGCGAGCAGTAGCATGGATTCTGAGAGTCAAGAAATACCTTCTTTACAAAGTCAGGAAGAACAAAGTGCAGCATGATGAAACAACGTCGCATAGTAAGGTTGACGATAACCAGCAACAGGACAACAGTATCAAACTTTTGACTGTCAGTGATTTACAGGGAGCAGAATTAGCAGTGGTGAAATATGTGCAGTCCACAGCTTATGCAGAAGAGATAGAGAGCTTGAAGAGACAGTCGCTGAATCCTTCATCAGAAAGTAGCGAGAAACCACATGTTAAAGGAACAAGCTCTATCAGAAAGTTGTGTCCTTTTCTTATGGACGGTATACTACGCGTTGGTGGTCGCCTGTCAAAGTCAGCTCTACCAGAGGATGCAAGATTTCCAATGGTGCTTCCAAAGACATCACCCATCACAGAGTTAATATTGAGAGACATTCATGAGAATACTGGGCACGGTGGGCGTAATCATATGCTCCACTGCCTTCGCCAGAGATATTGGATTGTGAATGCAAATAGCTGTGCAAGAAAGATAGTGACAAGATGTGTGATCTGCAGAAAGTACAGTAGGAAGGCTGAAGTACAGCACATGGCAGATCTACCCAAAGATCGTGTAACCCCAGATCACCCCCCATTCACAAATGCTGGGATGGACTTCTTTGGTCCCTTTTTTGTGAAAGTAGGAAGATCATCTGTGAAACGGTATGGGGCAATTTTTACATGTTTGGCCACTCGTGCAGTCCATATAGAAAAGGCTGCCAACATGGACACCTCTTCGTGCATTAATGTTATAAGGCGATTCATAGCCAGGAGAGGACAAGTAGAATCTATCAGGTCGGACAACGGCACAAATATGGTTGGTGCTGAAAATGTGTTACGGCAGGAAATCGACAAGCTGAATCAGACACAGATCCACAGCACTCTCCTTCAGAAGAACATTAGGTGGATCTGGAACCCTCCGGCAGCATCCCACCATTGTGGTGTTTGGGAGAGATTGATACGCTCCACTCGGAAGGTGCTGAACTCCGCCTTGAGAGAACAGGTGCTCACAGATGACAACTTGCACACATTGTTGTGTGAGGTGGAAGGGATCCTAAACAGCAGACCAATTACAAGATCATCTGGTGATAGTAAGGATTTTGAAGCCCTTACTCCCAATCACCTCTTACTTTTGAAAGGGCAAGCTATATTACCTCCAAACCTCTCAGAAGATAGTGACCAGTACATTAGGCGCCGATGGAAGCAGGTGCAGTATTTAGCAAATATCTTCTGGCACCGGTGGATAAGAGAGTACTTGCCTCAGCTGCAAGAAAGACAGAAGTGTCTGTTTCCTCGGCGTAACGTCAAGCCGGGAGACATTGTTCTTGTAGTTGATGACACCCTGCCTAGAAGTACATGGAAGATGGGAAGAATCCTGAAGACTCTACCTGACAAGAAAGGGTTTGTTGGTCAAGTAAAGGTGAAGACTCGTGTGTCAACTATCCTGAGACCAATAAGCAAGATATGCCTCCAATTTGAAGCTGAGATGCCTGAGGAACTGCAAATGCAAAGCAAGCTGAAAATGAGAAAGTGGTATCTCCAGATAAACATGACCGGAATGCAGGTCCCTGTAATGTGAGGAATGACTTGCAGATTAATAAAGGAACCAGAACCAGACCCTGCATCAAGCCTAGAGATCGTCTTGATCTATAACATTTGTTGAAACATTATATGACTTACAGCACTCCATGGTCATTGTGAAATTTAGCTAAACAAAAAAAAAGCTAATTATATTTTACCTGCAGTCACTGAACTTATACCATGGTCACAAAGTGAAGCTAAGATGATATTGGAAGATGACATGAATTATGGCATCAATTTCTCAGCTGTGACAAAAACCATGCTTGCAATGTGAAATTTAATGAACTTAAAGGGAGTGGAAAATAATATTGGTGCCAAGAAGATGTAGGAAATGTGAAGATGAAGATGTTGGAAAAGTGATGTAGAAGAAGATGAAGAATTCAATAAGTGAGCCAAGGCGCTATAATCCTTGGCATGGTCGAGAGACCATGCATCCTTGAGAAGGAAATGTCTCATTGTATCAGTAGGCACCAATTCACTCAAATGACATGCATATGGTAAGCTGTGAATTAAAGATTTGGAAAATCCAGTCATCAAGAAAATACATAGATTTTATATGACATGCACATGGTAAGCTGTGAATTAAAGTTTTTGAAAATGCAGTCATCAAGAGAATAATGTACATAATGGATGGACAGAGATTTTATCAAGATCAAACCACATCAAGTTGACTTGGATTTAAATTCTTCATGTGCATTGTACCAGTAACCAGTTAAGCAGTTTATTCAACATTGGATGCAGTTCAAGTTGGCGACAAGTGTGAAGTTTTACCAGTATCCAGAGCAGCAGCATTTTTAAGTTATTATCAGTGAAATTCAAGATTCCTCAAGCATCAGTGGCAGATGTTCAGATGTAATATTTACTTGTTGAACTCAGCAACATGGAACTTTTGATGGTGTATCCTATAGTCTTCAAAAATAATTGATGTGATAACGGAACAGTTTTACTTGTGTGAAATTTCCAATGGAACTCTTGAAGAAAAAGCCTGGGCTGCTTTGCAGTGTGTACATAACATGTGGATTTGTTTTGTGAAATTAAGCATTTGTCCACCAGGAAGCCTATGGACCATTAGCCCCACTGCAGCCCACACTACTACTCCCACTGCAATGCCCAGTGATGAACTGCTACTCCCTAGTACCAATGCAATTGCTTATTGATGAACTGCTCCTCCCCAGTCACACTGTCCATTGCCCCAGTGATGAACTGCTACACCCAATCCTCACTTAAGGGGGTTTCTCTGAGATATGCAGTTGCTTACGACTGCGGGATAACGATTTTTTTCATAACAAGTAAAAAATCAAAAAAATGTTTGCATCCCTTTTGCGTGCGCAAATTCAATGCACACTAAACGCATGCTTTACTAACGCGTTTGGTTTATCACGCGCCGCATAGCGCCGTAATATATACGCGGGAAATTATGCAGACGCAGATGTGCCATCAAAGTAATCTAATTTTATTTAAAAATGCCAGTTTTAGTCGTTTTTCTTGAAAACTAACCCGGTGACCAGATTTTTTTATTTCAGTATTTTGAAGAGCGAAAAAAGTGCTTTAACATATGTAAAATTAAAAAAAATAAATGGAGGATTTACTATTTTAGAAGCACAAATTAATCGACATTTTGGGGTTTTCCCTATACTTTGTATGGTTAATCGGGTGATTTTTTGGGAAAATATGTACTTATTGAATGCCTGTATCTCAAAAACGAGCACGGTGACCTATATTTTTTATTTTAGATTCGTTATCAGCACAAATAAATCTACCAAATACTAAATTTCAAGAAAATAAATGGAGTATTTGTATCTAAGAGAAAACCCTTAAACCCATGTGGAGCTACCAGCGAATACAGTACAGACTTTTGCCTAACTTTATAACAGTGATTGCATATTGGAGTATAGCTCACAATCCTGCTCACAATGCATCTTTAATTTAGCTGCAACTTGAACATCCTTGCTTGCATTTCAGTTTAGGCAACACATTTTGTCCAATTTCACAGCAAACTGCTGTGCCCTTTTTGGTTTGGTTCATTTGTTAGTAATACTCTTGGTATATGCAGCAAGGTAAGGTGCAAATTGCAGTTTACTGTGTATTATATGTTTTCTTACAGAGGAGCATTTGATGCATGTGCTCAATATTTTACTATGGAACCTAACTAACTGCCAGGACCACATCCACATATTGTGTGTATGGGACTTTTATGCTGTGCTGCACAATCAAAATGCAAATTTAGCCTTCTAATCAGCAGCACTACTTTGGTTTAAGAGAGCAATAGCAGCACAGACATTTTAGTAACAGTTCATTCTTTTATGAAAGAAACCAAAATTGTTTTTTGTTATTTAATTTTGTGAAACCTCAAAAGCTGATTCATCCTTTGAAATTTATTTTTCAGAACAAAATTTAAGTGATTTTTGAAAACAATTTTTGTGATATCAGTTCAGATCAGGCTTTGAAGTAGTTTTTACTGTGGATTTTATTGAAGGATTTTCATGATTGATAACTAGGATATTTTAATATGTGGCGGATCACGATGGCCATTTGTAATAGAACAAATTTATTGCGCCTTTCTGATGGTTCGCATTTTGTAGCACTTTTGCTTGTGCGTTAAATTGTCACACGATTTGTTACCAACATAGAGTAATTGCATAAAGGCATTTCAATGCAATTAGGGGCCGGAATGTCGGTGCCAATTTTGAACGCTCTTTTGATTTTATTTCATTGCGTCTGTTCAGGGCCTGTTTAAGTTTTCGGTAATGTGCCCTCATGCGTCTAAAAGAAAGTTTTGTTGACAGACAATGGCGACCGTGATTTGTGGTAATTACATAATTGTTCAACCATCATCATAGCAAAATTTACACATCAAGGAAGATCTTTTATGCTTATTTCTACATTGATGATTAAAGTTGAGAGTTTGAAGAATCATAAAAAGTTTAAGGCGTTTTGTAGTCAGTATCCTAAGGAGTGTAAAACTGGTCTTCAAAACAGGATGATGCGTATGATAATTTGTCGATCCCGGATCACGATTCGGAAACCGCGTGAGTAAACTAATGTTTGGGACAAAATTCACTGTTTATCTCAGAGGAAATGTCTGTCCAAAGAAATTTAGGCCTCTGGTGTAATTTACAGAGAAATATTGAGGTGACCCTACAGGGACAATATCAAAGTTCTAGGAACGCAGTCACTATAAAGATTCGGGAGGCCATATGGATCCGTAGAAGAGGACCCCATGTCATGAACAGAGACGAGGGGAGCCACTTTATTAGTCACGTTTTTGAACCTCTTCTGGGTAGGAGTGAGCCCTCTGTTGGTGATCATCATCCAGCCGAGAAAGGATAAACAATCATTCTGATTATGACAGTCGCTCAAGACAGTCGAAACCGTCAAGTAAGTTTCCAACTAAATTTGGTTTTGTTATGATGAACTTTTTATTTAATATAGGGTGATCGTTTCTGACTATACCCTTTACCCCTATTCACATATAAGCGGTGGGTGGGGGGGGGGGGGGGGGGGTCATGCTCCCCCTAAATTTCACGAGGGGGATGGACCCCCTACAAATTAAAAATAAAGATAGAAAAGGAAAGGAAATTGAATTTCCCTTTTGTTTGGATAATTTAAATGTGAAAAATCAAACCATTATGCGCGCTTCGCACGAATTTTCATATATTATGTCATTTTTCAGTACAAAAAATTTGCAATTTTTGTGCAAATTTCAAGATTTTTTCAACAAGTTGTAGCTGAAATTAGTTAATTTGACAGATATTTTTTCGCGTGCTACCGGCGCGCATTTACAAAATATTATAATTTTCCTCCGACTAAGTTTTGCTCAAAAAAAAAATCTTGATTAAAAAAATATTAGCCGCCCCCCCCCCCTAAAATTTTAACCTTCTGCCACCACTGCTTATTCATACCCTAAATCTGTTTTCACACTAATAGGCCCTATAGGTTTGAAAAAGTACCCTATTTCTTTAAAATGGTTTTGATACCCTAAACGGTGTCACCTGATGACTCAACCTTCAATCCTAAAAAACAACCTCAATTCATCTTTTTCTTGATCACGCTATATGCCTGTGCTGAGAGCCTGATTAAAATTGTCATTGGAAAATTCAGAAAGAAAACTCACGTTTTCCAGACGGTTTCGACAGACATGCTTCTGTCTTCATACTTGAGTGCCCCCACGGGGACTCCCCAGTCCGAGCACTTGTGATTTTGGACTGTAATCAAGTTGGACTGCGCACCTCCTGGGGGAACTCACATATGTTAGCAGGGGTCACTCCCTAAAAACATGTGACGAGGATGTGAGGTCACATTGACCCCATTTTTAAAGGCTCCTCTCACCGAATGACCCCTTTTTACAGTTTGCTCTCACTGAATGACCCCCAATTTCAATATGCTCTCTCAATGAATGACATTTTCCGAAGAAAACTCTCTCACTGAGTTCTTCAATGAATGGCCCTTGTTTTCATAAATACATTCTCTCAACCTCTCGCCAAATTATCCCATTTTCCAAAGAAAATGCTCTCATTGAATGACCCTTGTTTTAATAAATAAGTGAGTTTTACCATAGTATGATTTTCTGATGATTTTGGCTCTATTTGAGTGTTAAAGGGACTGGCCTAGATTCTTCACTAATTTTTTACCTACATATTTTTTTACATGAATCGGTAGAACATGTTTATAGTATAATATAACCTATTCAAGTAGTTTTCCATGATTTTGAGGAATATTGGAGAAAATTGCAATTCTTTACCTGCACTCTTAAAAGGAAAGGATAAAATTGATCCGATAAAGTATCAAATATGAGCTAACCCTTTTCCGGATCAATTTTGATCCAAATTCTCCTCAAATTTGATCTTTTTCGGATCAAAAAAGAGTGTGTTTGATCCTATAAAAGGATCAAATTTGAGGAGAATTTGGATCAAAATTGATCCGGAAAAGGGTAAGCTCATATTTGAATAATTTTGATACTTTATCGGATCAATTTGATCCTTTCTTTTTAAGAGTGTGCTTTCATTTTTTTCGCCGGCGAAAAAAATATGTCAAATATGTCAAAACAGTGTTTCTAGTTTCAAAATTTGAAAAGATTTTGTTTCTACACATGTGATGGGTAAACAAATTATTTTTGATGAAATTATTTCTCTTTTAATATGTATTAAATGTGATGACTCATCCCGAAAAGGGGGACTTTGCGACAGAAGACTTTTCGAGAAACTGGTGAAAATAGGCAGCAAAAAATAAAGAAAATAATTAGAATTTCCAACAGATTTTCTGTTATAAAATTGGACTTCCTTGATCAATTTCAACAAGTAAGGTGTCATTTAAAGCTTAGAAAATGGTAAAACAAATGAAATAATCCCGGGTAAATAATTAAATCAAAATTGATATCATCTTTAAAGTCCCCCCTTTCGGGTGAGCCATCACAAATTATCTCTCAAGAGCTTTGTTTGATTTTTTATCTGGTAAATCCAGAGCTGAGGTACAAATTTAGGATTCAGAAAACAAC
>JXSR01S042528.1:0-11804 GCA_000969725.1 Ophiothrix spiculata | reverse complement strand
GCTCTCAGTGTATCTAATGAGAGGCAAGTTATCAGCTATTTAGTAACTAGCTCTTTTCTTATAATTTAAGCAAACAAATGTTTTTCTCAGACAGCCTTTTTTCTTTTTAGGCTAACATAAATACAACTTTATATTGAAATCCTGCATGAAACAAATAGTGTTGAAAATGTAAAACATGGCGTCAGTTTCACAAAGTAATGTTATTTGCTTGCCCTCAACTGACCAATCTTAATTTGGGAAATAAGGAAAGGTAATTTTTCAATATTCTGTACAAAAGAATAGACCTACAAACCATATTTTTGCAAATTTGTAAAAAAGTGGGGTTTTTCTTTTTAAATTTGTGCATTTTGAAGATGTACAAAAATTTGATTTTTGCGTTTGTGTTTAATATTTTACATATATATTGTAGTGTATGTTGATTCAGTTTTACAAGTTACATCAAAATCATCTTTTTATTTTATTTTGGGCCTTTATTTATACGTAATATGTATACATATACAGTGTAATTTGCTAGTAAATAAAAAAGGAAAAAACCCAAACCCCAAATACCGACCCAATTTTTCAAATTCAGCTTATATTAGGACAAGCAAACAATTTATTCTTGTGGCTTAAGTTATGAAGATGCTCAATTATCAATGTATTCATCTTCGTAGTCAATCTGAGTGGACACATCTACAGTAGGTTCAAACAGTTTCAGGTTTGAAAGAATTGCCACCAACTTATCCACTCTTTCATTTGTGAGCCTATATTACGATTCTTGGTGTGTGGCTCAAGCAATTTGTTAGCTATGCGAGCCTAAAATATGCTGTTGTCAAGCACAACTTTCCTGATATCTGGATCAATATCCAGAGACTCCATAATGGCAAACTCTTGCAGTGACTCCTTGCCATCTATCAGGCTGCTGTACATGATGACTTTACCTCCCCATCTGGTCTTACTGGGCAGTTTCAATGTAGTTGAAGGTTTCTTCTTCTGCGTCTGTTTTGCAGTGAATGTGGCAGAAATTACCTGCTTATTCTTGACATGCTTGACAACCTTTTTGGCTTGCTTATACAGAGTAAGGCCTTGCGGGGAAACCTGAAACCCTGAATTTTCCCGGACCGGACTGAAACCGGGTCGGGAATTTTTTTGAGCTATTTTCGGGTTCGGTACGGTCCAGGAAAAATATTACCGGGGTCGACCGGGTTGGAGAAATATTACTCGGGGTCGGGGAAAGTTAACTCTCGGTCCGGGAAACGCAAAAGTCATTCGGGGTAAAAATAAAATGGATCAACAAGTAAACGCTGAGTCTATAATGTCATAATCCTTGTTAAACACTATTTTAATTACTTCAAATTCGGAAAAACTTGGGGTCTGGGAAAAATATCTTGACCAGGAAATCATTAAAAACTGCTGGTCCGGGTTGGTCCGGTTTAGAACAAATCCTTTTTGGTTGGGGCAAGCTAAATTTTTATTGGGTCGGGCGGGTCGAGGAATAAAATTGTTGGGGAAGGACGGGGTCGGGGTGAGAAAAAAAAAACACAGAGTGTGCATGGTTTGCAGGTTCATGATATCTCCAAGCAGAAGGTTGAGACCATGGGCTGCACATCCGATAGTTGTTATATGTGGAAAGGTGTCTTGTTCTATGCCCCATGCAGCTTTCATGTTTGTTGCATTGTCTGTCACCAGACCAAACACTTTATCAGATCCATCAGCAATGGATGTTGCAGTGTGTCGGTGATCCTTTGTGCCTGTGCTTTTGTAAAAGACAGGTTCTGGGGTAGACACAATGTAATTGATGATCCCCTCACTGTGGATATTAGACCAGCGCCATCTGAGATGATTGCAATACAGTCAGTTTTCTGAATAGTTTCAGTTACTTGACCATGGACCCTAGTGTACTCACTTTCCAACAAGTGAGTATCAAGGGCATGTCACGTTGGTAGCTTATAATCAGGTCTAAGTGTCTTGAACCAACGTTGCCAATAAATGTTGAATGTTAAGCTGAGAGGCGATCCAGATACATAGATGGCTCATGCCAAAGATTCATCAGATTTCTTCTGTGTCTCCTCGTCCATTGAGTCCAAGAAGAAACCTCTCTGCAAACTTGGCCCTATTGATGTAGATGGCATTGCTGAGGCAAATGCTCCATGGTCAGGTGGACACTCTACACCAGCAGTAGAAGATGCTTTGTCTGATGGGGATTTATTTCTGAATCCTAATAGTTGCTGCTGTTTTTTCTTTTGTTAAGTGTTATTGGTAGGTTTTTGCATTTTTGTTTAAAGGTGTAGATTCTTATTTTAGGATGTATGTAATTTACCTTTAACTGATTGACCTTGACCTCTGAAATGCATTTTGGCAGGTTTAAGGTTTCAACCTTGGTTTGTGGCTTGTTTTCTCTTGAGAGACAAAAGGAAGTATGCAACCCTGGGGATAAGGCCGTTATGGAAATACAAAAGAAATAGAAAATAGGTATACATTTTGTACTCTATCTCCGAAACTATAAAGAATTTGGAGTTGAAATTTTGGATTCATAATCAGAAAAATATGGGCTTTCATTTGGTATCAAAAAATATACTACTTTCGGTTGCGCCTTGGGGGATGAGAATGTGATCGGAACCTACACCTTTAATTTTAGATGTATTTTTTAATGAATAAAGGGATTTGGAAGATGAAATGTAATCTGAAAAATAAAACCTTTCATGTGATACCAAAATCACATCAACTTCTGGGTAAGTCCGGGGTCAAAAATGATCAGAACACTACCTTTAATGTCACAATGTTGGTATAACTTAATCATAGTCTTCTTTGTCAAGTATGAATATTAATCATGCCAACGTCACAATGTCTTGATTGAAGCCTGCCTGTTTGCCCGGCCTTGGAATTTGGACGCCCTACTTTCAAACCCTGGCTTAACCCTTGGGTACTCGTATGGAAATGATGTACGAGCCACCAAGCACCTCGGAAGTGGGGGTTATTTGATGACAAATTGGGTAAAAAAAGGGTGTGCTTCAGTGACAAAAGTGCAAAAAATGGGGATCTTTACGCAAAATTCACCAAAAATGAAAAATTACATCAAATTAAGAAAATGTTGGGGTATGGAATTCAGACTTATACACTTGAACCCATTTCAAATTTCAGCTCATGTATAAAGGTGGAAGTACATGGTACCATTCATTGTAAGACATGCTAAGGAGAACTCTTTTTATTCTGCTGTTCCAAAGGAAATTGGGGTACACATTCCAGATGATAGGCTTTGAAAATATTCAGATTTTATGTCATGTACATTTTGAACAATATAATATATTGGAAAGTTTAGATGATTCTTTAGTTGTATATAATGTACAATTGAGTTGTTAAAAACCAGCCATACTCTTGTAAAAGAAGTAATTGGAACTATTGATGTCGCACATGATGTCTGGTGAAGAGTTTTATTTAGTTGAAAAAGACAAAGCATTTAAGATTTTTTTTTAAAGTATAGGTCATATATGTGTACCGCCGCGGCAAAAGGGACCAGTTGTCGGCTCGTACATGTTGCTCCTTGTAGCATATCTAATGTATGGTATTTGTATACATCAGATATGCTACAATGAGCTACATGTAGGAGTCGACAACTGGACCCTTTTGCCGCGGCGGTACACATATTACAATGATCTCAGTCTTTCAAATGATTTTAACACCGTTTCTGGCTTTGGGGTACATGTTCACTTTCAGGTTTTAAGGGCATGTTCTCTTTTAGCAATGGGCAAGATTCCATATAACACTCTGCTTATTTTTAAGGGGAGTAAGCACCTTACTCAATTTTACGTTTTTGCAAGTTTATTTTGTACCATAACTTTTTAACAAAGTGCTTAATAAAGTTAATAAAGGTTATACATTTCCAGAAAAGAATTTTCACAAGGAACATGATGCTTATGTTGATTTTTGACCAAAAATCACATTTTTTGAGAAAATCACAAAAACACATTTTTTGGCAACTTGACCATTATACTTTTAACAAAAGTGCTCTCAGTCAATGATGTGCACCTTAATTTATCCTTTTAGACCAGTGATTTAGCTATTTTAGGTAATAAATCATCAAATGTTTAGCCCATGTGGTCCACTTTCAATATTTTACTGGACATTGTAATACACCCCTAGGGCCCAGGGGTATGTTATAAAGCCCTGTAGAATACCGCAAGTGAGCCACATTGGCTAAATATTTTATGCATTATTACGGGGGAATAGCTAAATTGCCGGCCTAAAAGCATTAAAGGGGAATTGGACAAGTTCAGCATCATCCTCGAAACTTTTCCCCAAGCATTTTGAGATTTTTCATCATTTGAATTATTAGTGGTAATAATGACATGCAAAGTTTCATTGTCAAATTCAAACCCTATATACTCGTATATATCAAAATATTTAGATATTCTTTAATTTTTGATTATCGTTGTCTATAATGATAAATACTGGCCTCTATAGTTGGATTTTTTAAAATTGGCCTTTTTAGGATTCTAATGAAACTAATACAAATATTTTTATTATCTGCAATCCGTGATGTAAAAGGAATGTTTTACAAACAAATCTTAGGCTCTTTCTTGATATGTAGCATCAATAAATGAATTTAGAGAATAGCCTCATGCCCAAGATCAACAAACAAACTAACATTCAAATTTTTGTCTTTTCTGGAGGTTTTGATCAAAGTTTTCGTGATATCTGGTTATTGGCTATTTTTCTAACATATGAAGTGTTGATCATCTACAAATTGAATTTTGAAACTATGGTCATTCAGTGTGAGAATTTTGGAGTTCTTAGTTTCATTTGAAAATAGCGTTATTTTGTAAAAGTAACATGTGCAAATTTGAAACAGAGATCATTCAATAAGAAGAGACTTTGAAAATAAGGGCAATATTACTGTACACATCCTGCCGTTTGATTCATAGTGTACCTTGAGATAATTCTATGCATTGATAATAAGCAGTTTGATCAATCAATAAAGCAATCAATAACAAACAGTACTTGTATGAAATGCATACCCCATGAAGGAGTCTATTCGTACAGGCGACCAACAGCTTTACGTGACTTCCGAACCACGAAGCAAGTAGAGTTTTGTCCAAGGAAACAAGGAGGTGGAAACCGCCCGGCCTGGGGTTCTATCCCACAATCTCTGTGGTATTATAATACAGATACCTATAAACTAGCAGAAGACATTGATGTCTCAGAAGACAATCAATTTCCTACTGTTGCATAGTGACAGGTTTTTGTTTGGTTGCATGATGATAAGATTCATCAATGAGTTAAAACACATTTTACATGATTTTCCCACTTTCTAATAGTCATGTTTGTATTGCCAAAAATGTTAAAACATTTTGTAGTTTAGTATTCAGATTTTCAAATTTCACTTTTATATGAAACATCACCACTTAAGATACTTCAATTCAAATTTGAGTTGTATCGGAACAACATTTTTGATTTTATGAGCAAGTTTGTATTTGCCTATACTTTACCGTAAATAATTTTATGGTTACCATAAAATTAATTATTTAAACATATTTTTACATATATCTCTGAAACAAAACATGTTTCAGGCGTAAAATTTTACACGGGTAATGAGAAAAATGTGAGGAATATTTTGGTACCAAAATCTAAGAAAATTTGACAAAATGTTGACCCAATCGGACAGGGAAATGATCAGGGCTCCTTTAAGCTTTGTTTTATACTGCACTTGCAAACCTAAATGAATTGTCACAAACATTAATTTCTACAAATTTAATATAACTGTCAGAAACCTAAAATATTTTGACAAATTAAATGAATTTTAACAAATTTGAAAAAATGCAAACTGAGAAAAATAATTACAAACTTGAAACATTATGTATAAACTTGAAATATTTTGATCAACTTCAGATATTTTCACAAACTTGTTGTAATTGTGTTGAATCACCATCACTACCACAAAGCCACCACCTGCCACTGCACAGCTACTGCCTTCCACTAACACAATGCTATCACCATATTAATTGTGACCACTAGCGACCGCTATCACCACCGGCTGCCGCTATCCATCAGTTGCATCTGTTGCCATGCACCCACTGCTTTCACTACTTGCTGCTCTTGCCACCTGCTACTACCTCCCACAATGGCTGCTGCCATTACCACTCTGTCGCTATTGCTCCTCGCCACTGCCATCATCACCAAAGAAGGTATCAGGACCTTCCCACCATGCCTTGCTCCCAATGGAATTTTTGTACAGGTTTTAATTAGGGCTCAGGGATGGAATTCTGAAATGCAAAAATGGGATGAGGTCTACTGATTGTGCTATGTTTCATATGAACCCTTTATCCTCTCATTAAAACCCAAACAAAAAAGATCACAGTGGAAGCAAGTATGATGGGAAGATCCTGATCTTTTCTTTTGTCACCGCCTATCACCTACTTGCCTCTCCCACTGCATGCTGCTGCCACTCTCACCACCACCACCAAAGTTTGTTAAAATATTTTAAGTTTGCAGCAAATCATTCAAGTTTGTAATAAATTCAAGTTGTTTCACAAAAAATCATGTTTTTAACAATTGATTTTACAATAATTTTTTTTATGGTTGTGACATTTCATTCTATAAGTTTGTAATAGAATATTTCTTGTGTGCAACAAATTCATTCAAGTCTGTAAAAAATCATTCTTGGAAAAATTAATTTAAGTTTGTAGGAAATTTGTTTTCTATTTGCATGGCCCTTATGGTACACTATAATCTTGCTATGTTATCTTTATCAAAACATTTTTTCTTTTATGCCTGTGCAAACTTTAAATTCTGCCGGGCTTGATTTTGCAAAAGCCATTTCAAAGTAATGTCTACTACTTCAGCCAAAATTGCCCAGTATTTCTAGTTTGCGTGTGTGTTGGAATGCAAAGAAAAACGGCCAAAGTCACCAAACCACGGACCGTATGCATTGTTTATGGTCAGATGCTGAGGAAAGATTTAAAAAAACCATTTAATAATAATAATAATAATAAAAACAATGACCAATCTAGGGTCTAATTAATTTTTTCCCACTGCAACTGCCCACTTGTTTTTAGGAACTTTGACAGTGATTGGTTTCAGCTTTAATTTTAAAACACTAAGTAGAGGGCGACATTATTTTGTGAAGTGCATCCGAGACCCACAAAGATTATTATAAGGCATATTTTCTCTTGGTCCGATTTTTTAAATTTTAATTTTCAATGTCATATGAAAGATGACCACTCAAACGGTCTAAATTTCAAATTTCAGCTTAATCGGTCAAACCGTTTTGATTTTATGGGCAAATTTTTATTTCAGAGCTGCCTATACGTTACTATGTAAAATTAATTATGGTTACCATAATTAGACACATTTTCATTTATATCTCCAAAACCGAACATAACTCTGCCGTAAAATTTCACATACATGTAGCTTGTGAGAAAAATATGAGCAACATTTTGGTACCAAAATTTCAAAAAGTTTGAAAAAATGTTGAGGCAATCAGACCAGGCTCCTTTAAGCCCATAATGTTAAGAGACAAAAACAAATTAATCATGTTTAAGCACTTCAATGGATCAAATAGAATACAGCATGTATTATTAGCATTAAATGCTATCTACATGATCTTCTGAAGATAGCACATCTGAAAATTTGATCAGCACACACAAATATTGTGTTATACTACATGAATCAAAAACATTATGCATGGATTAAAACTGATTTTGACTTGATAATAACAAAAAATCATACATTTCTTGGTTATGTACTAAAGCAAATTTAATAAGCTTTCAAATGCAGAAACAATTATAGAAATCAGATGAAAAATAAAAAAGATATGACCAATTAAATTTTGTAAGTATTTCTTAGCTTTTATATAATGCCATAACCCATAATTGGGACATGTAATATCTTGCTTAACTGTAAATCCCATTGGAATGGAAGAAAAAGAGACATACTTACAAAATTTTCGCTAGCTGAGTCGGGAAGAGGGCATCATTCATGGGAGCTGGTCCAGATATTATCTGTGCTCTAACCGCTCAACCATGCTCCCCTCTATATCAGTTCATAAAACCTCAACTGAGAAAAAAGCAGTTTCCTAGACCCTATTTTGACCAAAAGTGATACATATACCTACCAAATCATTTTTGGTACCCCCTCCATCAGATTAGGTCCATTTCATTTCCCCGACCAAACAATTGCAGATAAATTTGTTAAATCACACGAGGGTAAATGAACTTGCATGGTGGGTTTTAGGCCTGTTTACAGTGCCTTGTCCTACATCCACTGGGTCTATGGAAGGGTTGATCTGGGGGCCGGTACTAGTTCTAGGTGGTTTGTAAATATCTCTGCCCTTGCCTTTATGAGACCCACCTGAATGAGAATTTCACTGCAGCATGTTTGTCTCATAATATAGTCATCCAAAATCAAAATGTAGACAAATTGAAATAACTTGTTCAAATATATCAAAATTGCAATAGACAGTTTTGAACTGACAAAATGTTTCTGTGTTCTTGACAGGCTTTGTGGAAAACAGCAAGTCTGTGCTCATGTTGTGATCACTCCCAACTGATCCTAATTGTTTCATACACTCTGTAAGGCCAAAAAAAATTGTTTGGTTGCCCTCCACAGCTTTTTTCACGGTCGGTCGGTCGTTTTTTTTTTTTTTTTTCAATACTCTTCCACGGACCGCTAGGTCGATCGGCCGCTCCAGCCTTCACAACTTCCCTCGCGACATCCAAATCAAAACAATCAAATACCTCTTGTAGTGATTTGGGACATCCTAAACATTTTGAGGGTTGAATATTGAATAAAAAGCAAAAATATAACAATTTTTTCAGTTTTCGGTAAGTTTTGCATCTTTTTGAGAAAAAAGAAAATTCAATAAAAAAAGTTTGGGTCGGGCTGAAAAATAGGGTCGGTCGGTGGAGGGCAACCAAACAATTTTTTCTTTTGCCAAATGATGACACTATACACAGATGTATGTGGTTTTAATCTTAAGCAAATATTTTTGAATAGTGCCCTCTTATGTGACCCGATAGCATCCATTTAACGTGTTCGGTTGAAACTATATGCTTGCCCAAGTAGAATCATGCACTGTACACCTGAATAGTATAGTTCTATGTGATCGCAGCCTTAGGACCTCCTGTAAAGGATACCTGGGTGAGTGAATATGGCTGAATAAGGTATAGTACCTAATGAATATGAACATTGGGGATTTAGGAAGTATCATAACATCCCCCTTTCTCCAGATGATCAATCTGAATTTATTTACAAACAGGCACTACTGTGAGATGGCTTGGGAAATCTTTGGAACATATTTGACATAATTAAAGTGATAAACGGGTGAATATACATAACATTACGATATTGCTTGCTGTAGTGTGTTTTTACCCTTAGTTTGCATAATTAGTAACTTTTGTTATTAGAATTGATAGCAGCAGGTAATCTTCATTCAGTCAGTAATAATATTACAGGTCAGTCTTGGCCGTATCGTTTTGGGCGTCACTAGTTCAGCCTGATATGGTCACATAGTCCGTGTTAGTTTGTGTCCGTGTCTTGGAGTCTGTTGAGACAAATGACACACGTTTCTGGGATCTTTGGTTACCGTCTTCGTCATGGTTATTTTGGTTAGTCTCTGTATATGTTCTGTAGGTCGTAATTGTAGTCTGAGCTCTGTTCCATTTGGCTAAAGAAAGCTGTAGGAAAGCAATTGGTCTAGAACTTTGAACTTTTGACATGGCTGCAGGGGTTCATTGCTTGAAAGTCGGGTGTTGAACTCTTGACTTCTTGGCCCTCCTGTAGATCAGGCAATTCTGGTCCTGCCGCTCTGTCATGGAAGTTTTTCATCTTTCCCTGCTTCTTCTGAAGTTGGTCATTGGTCTTGGTCGAGGTTGGCAGTGGTGGCACCAGCATCCCATTTCTGAGGGGACCAACTGGGGGCAAGACAAATTTCAGGGGTGGGGGAATTTTGTGGGAAAATAAATAACTGGTGTAAACTTTATCCAACAAATTTGTTTATTTTGGCTAAACAACGCCTATTCAACAGTGAAAGATGCATACATTTTATGTCAAAATGATCAATAAAAAGGGGCAATTGAGATAAATTTGCTCCAAAAGGCTTCTAATTTTTTTTCCGGGGAGGGGGGGGGGGGGCAATTTGTTTTTTCATCCCCCCCCCCTCATGGGGAAGATGGTAACCCCAGAGATCTGCCTTCTCGTTGGCTAAAAGGGAAGTGCCTGTCACAAATGGATGCACAGCTTTTTACAAAGCTTTAGGCCAAAAAAAAATAATTGTTTGATTGGCGTAACATAGAAAAAAAAATAGGGTAGGTAGGTCGGATTTTTTTTTTTTAAATAATTTTTATTTTATTTTCTAAGTCTATGTTTCACATACAAGAACACAAAATATATGGCACATATACAAAAACATCTTCACTTTTTCTGTAACACATCTTTTATTTGTCATTTTGAATGTCCTGAGGTTTTTTAACATGCTCAAAAAAATAAAAATATTAAGGGTCGGTAGTAAAATTAGGGTAGGTCGGGTTACGCCAAGCAAACAATTTTTTTTAAGGCCTTATTGTAGTTACTTTATTGTAATTGACAGACAACAGAATAATTCTGATCATCAGTCAATCATAATTGGTTTTAGAAGCCCTGTAGGTCTCTAGGGGTAGAATAATATTGCAATGTTGCCAAATAGATATTTGTTTTCTATCTATTAAGTTTGTAATAAAGTATACTGTGAGATATTAGTTTCATTCACTGACAAATGTGACTGACTTAGATGGAATGAACCTTGGTGATTTAGGAAGTATCATATAGTTGCAAGTTTGTGGTTTAGCTTATCTGTACTTCACTAGAGTAAAAATCTTATACTAAAGTAAAATGTGCTGTCTGTTTTACATCCCTAGTACAAGGCTTCAGATTTCTTTTGATAAATCCCAGATATCAATATTCCTTATTATAGCAAAGATGCTGTTAATGTGGTTATTCCATTCAAAGTGTAGTATGGCATCCATGATGTTCTTCATTGTTATGGAGATCCCCCCCCCCCCGTCTTCCAGATGTCTTGAGTGAGTAACATGGTACATGTTCTTACCATCACCAAGTGTCTTTAGATTTGTTGAGAGCTGCATCCTTCCTTTACAATGAGAGATGAGAAGACTTTGAAGGAGATGACGATCTTCTATGTCATCTCTATCTGCGTATACCTTCTGCCTAGCTCCACCACTTGTCATTACCTTCGTCGTCAAACATTAAGGTCACCCCATATTCTTTACTGGCCTTTATGACTCTTAATGAGGAGGATTGAGATATCATCTCCATGAGCTTTTCTTGTAATAAGAAAATTTGCATTTTGCATCAAGCAACTAAATCTATGTATCACACATTTGAAGTAGGTGGAACCATAATGTTTAAAACACAAATGTGGATTAAACACAATGATTAAGTTCCTTCAGTTCTTTCTGTCCCTTTTCTGTTGTGTTGACTGACATCTTGAATTTGTGTTCTGTTGAAAGATGATATAAATACCTCCTTTGAATCTTCAGTTATTCATGTGCAATTTAACCAATCAAAGATCTTCAACATCTTTGAACCAATATGTTTGAAGACCTGTCATTGTTCTTTGGGTGCTTACAAACTTGTACATGTAGAACTTCTGCTGTGGTCTGTGGTGTTGGTTCCTGTGTACATAAATTAGAAAAAAAATGAATTCCTGTTTAATTGTTTGTTTGGTGTTGGGTGGGGTTGTTGGTATGTTGTACAGTATATGTGAAGTTATTGATTATGATGTGTTTAAAGGTTGAGCTCAGCTGAAGTTGGATAAACTTTTGCTTGCTTATTTC